>JBAMBJ010001329.1:0-77473 GCA_037043495.1 Drosophila recens | reverse complement strand
TTTTTTTTTTTTGGATAGGGGAAAAAAGCATTGAAAGCCGAACAGTGTGGGACTTGCACCCACTAAAACCACCCCTACTCTCCGTTTCCCTCTCGCGGAACTACCGCATAAGTATGACCTCACGAGGGGGAGATGGCATGAAAGCCTCGTCTAGAGTCTCATCTAGAGTTTGAATTCGAATTGCGCTGTCTTTCAGCGCGACGCAATGATTTCATTATTTCTGCTGCCATGTGGGTTACAGCGACCCAATTGTTTTGCGAGCTAAGTAGGATATCTATAAAGTCAGTGACTATAAAGTGCCTCCCAATACTTAGGCTTAGCTCTTCCCGTTCAGCAGAAAATCTAGGACAGACAAAAAGGACATGTTCTGCGTCTTCAATAGCCCGCGCACAGTGTGTGCAAAACGGGTCCGTCTCGTGTCTAAACCTATGCAAATATGATTTAAAACACCCATGTCCTGTCAGTAGCTGGGTCAGGTAAAAGTCGGTTTGTCCGTACTTCCTACTCACCCACGGCCGTATGTCCGGGACGATACGTTTCGTCCAGCTGCCGTTTGCAGTAGCTCTCCATCTCTCCTGCCATTTCGCCATTGTCGCATCCCTTTTGGAGGTGGGGTCTCCGTTACACCTGGCCTCCTCCGCTAGTAGATCCAATGGAATCATCCCAGCGAGAACCAGCGCTGCGTCGTCGGAAACTGTGCGAAACGCGCTCAATACTCTCAGAGCACAGGTGCGATACGCTGCCTTACAGGTCCTGCCGTACGCCTTGACTGCCATTGCAGGTGCCCATACTGGTGCTGCGTATAGTATGATGGACCGTACTACATTGGCAATGAGCCACCTGCTTCGTTGTCGGGGTCCTCCAACATTTGACATTATGCCAGTTAAGGCAGTCGTTGCCTTTGCCGCTTTCTTTGCCGTGTAATCCAAGTGTTCCTTAAAGGTCAGCCTGTGATCCAGCTGGACCCCAAGATACTTAATAGCTGGCTTTGAGGCTATTGTGCAGCCAGCTACTTCTACCGTGGCAACTTCGACAGCCTTTCTGCTACTGATGAGAACGGTTTCCGTTTTGTGCGCCGCAAGGGAAAGAGAATTACTCTCCAACCAGTCCGTGACCTGCACGATCGCTCGGTTTGTTTTTGCCTCAACGTCTCTTAACTCCTTTGCCACTGTGACGATGGCTATGTCATCCGCGAAGCCGATGATGCGCGTGCCCTGCGGCGTGGGCAGCCGTAGCACAGCGTCGTACATGACGTTCCAGAGTGTTGGGCCCAGCACTGATCCTTGAGGGACGCCACCCGTGATCCGGTGCTGCAGTCGTCCACTGGAGGTGTCAAACAGCAAAACTCGATCCCTGAAGTAGCTGCATATCAGGTTCACGATGTATTCGGAGATTCTCAGTTGGTGCAGCGCTCTCACGATGGATGCCCAGCTTGCAGAGTTGAACGCATTGCGCACATCCAAAGTTGTGATGAGGCAATACTGCTTTTTCCCACCTTTCCACCGCTCTCCTTCTATAGCTTTACTAGCTATCTGAACGACAGCATTAATAGCGTCGATTGTGCTTCGCTTTTTCCGAAAGCCATACTGCCAGTCTGAGATGCCTCTTCTCTCCTCGAGTTCTTCTTCCAATCTGTTGCATATGATGCGTTCAAACAACTTGCCAACGACATCTAGCATGCACAGCGGCCTGTAGGCGGCTGGGTCATCGACGTTTCCTCCTTTTGGAAGAAGCACCAGCCGCTGCAGCTTCCATCTCTTCGGTACCGTCCGCTGCCTTATACAGACATTAAACAGATTGACGAGAAGGGCTGGGTGGTTCGCAACAATAATCTTGATTACCTTGGAAGGCACTCCGTCTGGGCCTGGTGCTTTGTTAGCTTTTATGTTGGCTGCTGCTTCTAGGATTTCGGCTGTTCCTGTATACTTAGGCGCTGTCTGCGGGGTGTCCGCCATAAGATTGGTCGCTGGATGCTCCGGGAACAAAGTTGTTACTATGTTCAGGAGCTGCTCCGGGTCCGTTGGCATTGGACGCCTTGCGAGCTTCCCCATCACAACCTTATAAGCCGTCCCAAACGGTTGCTCATCTGCTTCAGCACACAGATTTGTCCAGCATAAGGCTTTGCTGCGCTTGATAGCCTTTTTGAGGATAGCTCGCTTCTCCCGATAATCATCTAGCAGCTGCAGAAAATTGGGTCTTCCCCTAGAGCGTTGCTGACGACGTCTCGCTACCAGGCACTGCCTCCTAGCATCAGCAATGTCCCCGTTCCACCAATGGACGGGTTTGCGGCATTTGCCTCCTTTTCTTTTCTGCAGCATTGAGGCGTCACATGCGTTCTTTATTGCAAGTGCGGTGTTATTGGCGTATACATCAGCGTCTTCGCAAGCATGGATATGCATTGTGTCCATCATGGTAAGCAGGGCACCTTCATCCAGCGTCTCTTGAGACCAGCTAATGAAGCTCGGCTGTCGTGTCCTGTGAGTAATCGCCCCGATGGTAAATAACAGTGCCTGGTGGTCGCTATGCGTATACAAGCTAGACACAGCCCACTTGGTGTTCCTTGCTAGGCATGGACTAGCAAATGTCAGGTCTATTATTGATCCTCTTCCTGCCTTAGTGTAGGTGTGCGTATTGCCTGAGTTAAGCAGAGTAACATTCAGCGTAGCAAATGCATCTAGGAGCAGCCTACCTCTTGGTGTGGTACGGAGACAGCCCCATTCGGTGGCCCAAGCATTAAAGTCGCCAGCAATAATTACTGGGGACCGTGATCTCGCGTCAGCTGCTATCTCGTCGAGAATATCAGCGTATTCTGGGATCGGAATACTGGGCGCCATATAACAGCTATATATATAAATGCCGTTACATTTTCCTCTCACGAATCCTCTCGACACACTCTCCTCTCTAAGTTGAGATGCTGGGTTCCCACAGCTCCAAATCGCCGCACCAACACTATGGTTTTGTATCCAGCTACCATCCTGTTTGGCACTGTAAGGCTCGCACAAAATAGCTATATCAATAGCGTTTTCGCGCACGGTCTGCTTAAGTAGATCCTGCGCTGCTCTGCAGTGATTTAAATTAAGCTGGAGAAACTTAATTTTTTAGTCCTTTCACAGCCTTCACATACAACGGACAACCTTTACTCAATGTGTGGTGTCCCGTGTTTTGCGCTCCAGCTCTTGCGCAGAGTATGCAGCTTGCAGTGTTTGTGCAATCCTTGGACGAATGGCCGTCACCACCACAGTTGAAGCATTTTTTGGATGCGTCATGCTTGCTTCTGCATCGGGCTGCCGTGTGTCCAAATTCGAGGCACTTATAGCATCTGCGTGGATCAACTGTACTGCGGATGCTGCACAATGCCCAGCCAATGCGGATATCTCTCATCGCAAGTAATGTGTCTGCCATTGCCTTGGTGAGGAACATCGACGCTATTTGTGTGCCCCGATAGCCTTTTCGCAGCTTTGGTGCAGACTCCACTGGTAAATCGCCTTCAATGTGTTTAAGTACAGCTAGTGTCACATCATCCGCAGTTGCCCATTCTGGGAGATCCCTAATCTCCAAGCGCACTTTATCAGAGATCACCGTTACATTGGCTGTCTCCCCCAAAGCTCTTTGCACAGCATGATGCAGTTTACTGGTGGCATCGTCTGCCGTCTTGCTCATCTGCAGTAAAACTTCACCTGCCGCAGTACGCCGGACGCCGCGTACATTCTCCTTGTACTGCTGAAGCTCCGCACTGGTCTGCACAGATGCTAGAACCTTGGCGTAGTCCGCCGCATCTTTGCATTTAACCAGAATAGCGTCTGGTCGATTTCTGCGCATAGGAGCCTGCTTTGCTTTGGGCTTGACCTTCTGCCATTTTTGCTCCGCCTCTTTTACGACTCGGACTTCCTTTCCAGATCCATGGTTGTCCTTCGCTTTTGTCGCCACTTGGCTGTAGGTCATGCCTTGGGCATCGGGCGTAGGCCCAGACTTACGTTTTGGAGGCTGGCTTCCTCTTTTATTATTGTTGCCGGAATTGGCCTTCTCCTTTGGTAGCAGGGATGGGGTCGTCTGTGATGCATTCTCTGCCATGTCACGACGGGGCGATTTTTCCACAGAGCTGCCGCTGCCATGAGGGCTCTGCGAGCTGGCCGCCATTTCCAGGTATTGGCTGACCGACTCCTGGATTTGCTTCATTCGAGCATATGCCTCCTTCTGCTTCATCGTCACGTGTCGGACTGCAGGCTTCTTTTCCGTGGTTTGATATATTAGATCATCCAGGATTTCTCCGAGCTCAATCAATTCCGCCCTTGGAGATGCGCAGGAACCTCGCTGCTTTTTAGGTGGTGTACTCCTGTTCTGGCCTTGTGGACTGGCCTGCTCCCTATTTCTCTTTGGAGTCTCGCCGTTTTCACTTTGCGCCGTGAACGTGAATATCACCTCTCGCGTCGCTGGCGTTGCCGAATGCGGTACTGCTGCAGGTGGTGATCGAATAATCCTCGAACTGTTGGCAAATGGATTAATATTCGCACTCGTCGCATCATCTGAAACGCCTGCTACGTGATTCACAGGCGTAACAGATGAACTTGCTGACGTGGCGTGGCTCGATATTATATCCATCCTCAACGCCAAAACTGCCTACTGTTTTGAGGCCGGGTGCGTCGCACCCAAAAACAAAACGGGCTTGCCAGGCACGGGATCAGTCGAGAGCTCCAACGATGGCCAAAAGTTTCCCTTTGACTACACTCGTGCAGGTTATACCGGTTTGTATTTGTATGTATTTGTGTGTGAGAGTGTGTGTGTGTGTTTGAGTGTGTATGTGTGTGGCTTTATAGAAGCAAATATGTTCACACACTTTACTAATAGCTCCATAAATAATAACCAAAGAGTTCAAAAAGTTGGCAGAACTACACTGACAGAAAATGGACTTGAAAAGCCTAAAAATATCCTTAAATCTTAAGAAGAAACTATTGAATTTTAAGATATTTTAAAAACTATTTAAAACTATTTATTTATTTAAAATAATTTAGGAAAATAGAAAATAATCAATTCAGTTTTATGTTTCCCAAATATTATAGATAAAAATATAATTTATTTTCTTAAACTTTACACTATTTTTGTTTTTTCGAAATTTATATAATGAACTTTTCCAAATATGATAGATAAAAATATAGTTCATTTTCTTAAATTTCATATTTATTTGTTTATTTTCGACAGCTATATAATAAACTTTTTGTTGATTTCCAGTTTTATTACTTTACAAAAATTAGAAAACTTGAGCAGTATGATGAATGTACTTTAATTAATTAGATTATGTCAAAATATTAAAATATTTTAAATTTTTTTTAAATATACATTTATATATTCAATCGATATACTTTTCTTTTCAATCTGAGCTAAAAAGTTTTCAACTGTAGCATGGAGAACGTGCAACAGGCAGCTGCCCCAAACTGACATGCTTATGCCTTCTGCCCCACACACAGCGAGCGGTACGTAGATGAAGATGTGTGTGCTGGAGGTGCTGTTGATTGTGCTGTGTGTGTGTGTGTGTGGAGTGTCTCAGGTTTTCAACAACAAGCTATATAAGCCAATAAAAAAGAAACAAGACCAACACCAAAAGGCCACGGACAGGCAGCAGGCCGAGTCGAGACCGAGCTGGCCCAAAACGATGAGGAGCAAAGAGGGGAAGAAACAAAAAGAAAGCGCAGGCAAAAGAATACCTTAATTACGGTTAATGGAGCGTTCGAAAGATCCCTGGCTATCTGTGCAAATATACGAGTGTGTGTGCGTGTGTGTGTATGCGAAAGCCACAAAATAACTTAATCACATTTCAGGGACCACAAAAATTTGCGGGCCATGTTCGTAATTTTGTATATAAATGAGCGGCCACCTAATGAGCCTGATTAACCATAGAGAGTAAGGCAGAGAAAAGAGAGAGAGAGAAAAAGAGAGAGAGAGAGGTGGAGAGACTACTCGGGCGGTCGACTGTGCGGTGTTTCATTTAACTGCTTTCATGCCACAGATCGCGTCGAATGGGACGCGTCCTTTTGACCTCGGGATACCAAACCAGAATCGTCCCGACAGATATTCTCCACATTTTGTGCTCTGTTTTTTTTTTGTTATTTTTATGATGCGAGACTGAGATGCTTTTAATTTGCGTACGATGTGTCAATGATGTGGACGACGATGTCGTCGCGTGTGGCTTTCATTATGTTTGTTGTTGCTGTTGTTGTTGTTGCTGATGGTAATAAAAATCAGCTTTGCTTTAAATGCCATAAACAAAACGCCTGAACATTTTTGCTGACAGATGTCTTCATTGAAAATTATGTAGGCATCGAGGCCGGGGAATTGAGACTGGACTCCAAGTCTGGAACTGAGACGACTCCAACATCTTGCTCTGTCTCTGAGACTGAGACTCCGACTCAGACTGAGACTCATTCTCGGGCGTCAGGTGGCATCAACCGTGAGAAAGTTTGCAGCTCATCTCAGCTTGATATGAGCTCAGCCTGTATAAGCTGTACTTCATGCTCTTGTTTTTGTTGCTTACTTCTCGCATCATGAACTTTAAGTTCGGTTTATTAGTTAATGCTCCAGCGCTATGTCGATTTTTGTGTTAATCAGTTGATTAATGAGCTCCTTAGCAGCTTAAAAGATCAACTCATAAACACTCGTATAAATATGATGCTAAAAAAGTTTGTTAAATGCTCTGCGCGGTATTAGAATCTTGTTCCAAGTCAGTTAGCTTAAGAACTAGAACTTAGTTAACTAATTAGCTTTTCTGGAGCTTAAAATTTGTGAAAAAGAGATTTAAATGTGAATAACTTCCAATTAAATAATATTTTAAAGCTCTAACGATCAGTTGATTAAGTTGAGTTGGGCATTTTACAGGATTAAATGCTAAAGTAGTAACATTTTATGTAGCCTCGGTATTAGTTAAATTTATAAAAGCTAATCAGAAATTTAAAAATAAATTTCTAGCGATATGGCGCCATTAAATTTAGAGTATGTTAGAGTATTAAAAGGTTTGTCTTAAAATAAGGTCAGCTCAAAAATGTTGTAAGTTGTCGATCTCATTGTATAGTTTTTGATTTTTTTATTTGTTTGCGCTTAGTCATGTTTTGGCTATTTGCGTTAACTGCCAACAACAACAAGAGCGGCAGCATAACTTAATCATAACTTTTTGGGTGGCCCCCAATGGCCAAAACAATGCTGAATTGTTCTCCTCCATACACACATACACACACACACTTGCACACACACACATACACTTTGATTTCAATCTGAAAGTGAGCGCCTTGGCCAGCATAATAATATTGTATCATTGTATCTCAAGGAGCCGCCGACATAGGATCGTGTTGTTTGTTTGTGGTTGTGTGTGTATTTGTGAGTGTGATTGTTGGGGCCAAAAGAGTTGGCCCTGGTCTCTGGTCTCTGGTCAGTTGAGGCCCATCATCATCTCCATCATCAATGGCAGCTTTGGGCCTACCGTACAGCACAGTCTCCTTTTGCTTGTCTTGTCTTTTCTCTTTTCTTTTTTTTTTTTGACTTTAGCTTTGGCACGCTGAAAATTTTATGACTTCATTTGTTGACCACCAAGCGAGAGCAGCCCAAAAAACAAACAACAACAGCAACAATAACAGTCGCAGATTGCTTCATAATAGGCTGTTTGCTTTGTTGTTCTTATTGCTGTTGTTAGTGTTATTGTTGTTGTTAGTGTTTGAAGTCTGGACATGCAATACTTGGAATTTCATGCAGCGGCAACAATAGCACAAAGGATTCTTTGAATTTTGATCAACATTTCGATTGGGTGGCTCTCACTCTCTGCTACCAACTATCAACTAACAACCACCAAAAAAGGTTGTTCAGTTGTCTAAATAGTTAGTCATGCCATAAATTGAATCATTAAAGGAAATAAAAGAAAAATCTGTAAAGTCACTTAAGTAACTACTTAATTAATAGATTACGAAATGTTTGAGGAAACTATTTTTATATGTTGAGAGTGTTTCACGTTTCAAGGGTAAGTAAAAGAAAAGTGGTCAATTTTAAAATAGAAAAAACAATTTTATTTTCAACAATATTTTAATGCAGAATCAAACTAAAGGTCAAACAATGACAAATTTGACATTCCGCAAGAAAATCGGTCAAGTTTTGTCAAAGTTTTGAAAGTTTAATGTTTTAAAGAATAAAAGTGTCAAGGGATAAGTATAGAAAAAGTGCACAGTTTTCCATAAAAAATAAAAATAAATAAATGAATAATATTTTAATGAGGAAACAAATCAGAGATAAAAAAATGACATTCCGCAAGGAATTCGTAATGTTTTGACAAAGCTATGAAAGCTTGAAGTTTTTTAAAAAGTGTCAGGATGTATGAAAATTATTGAAGTCATTTCAATTTGTGAATCGAATTTAAGAAAATCATTTATGAAAGAATTTAATTTAAAAAGATCTTAAAAATAAATACTGAAATATCATATAATACTTAGAAATCGCTTTCGCAAAAATCGAGTTGTGGAATTTTCGATGTTTTTTTTTTTGCAACCCTTGTGTTCTTTGTCCCGATTTATCACTCTGTGGAAAACTTTTTTATCAAATATAATATATAAGGACAAGATAGGGTTACATTACTCTTAATCAACTAACATCAAAGTAATTCTGACAGATTTGATCGACATTGACATGAATATGTGACATAAAAACGACCCTGGAGACTTAAAATTAGTTAGCTGACTTTAAAGTTTAAAGTTATTTTCTAGTTATGAGTAAGTATGAATTCAAAACTCTTTCTCTCTCACTCTCTGTTTTGCTTGTTATCCGTCTATCTCTCTCTATCAGTTTGGTTTCTTTTTGCTGTTTCGCGCTGCCAACGCAACTCAACAAGTCTAAACACGTATCGTTATCTGTAATTTATGCACTTGTACTTTGAATCACTTAGTTGATCTCGTTTCTCTTCCTTTGCCTTTTCCTTTATGCCCTTTCAGCTCCTGTTCCTGTTTCTTGGACTGCTTCTTTTTCTGTGCAGTCTGTTGTCGCACACACACACACATAATACACACACACACAGATGCAGCGATTTCGATCTTATCAACAATGCGCAACGATCAACGGCAACCGCAACAACAGCAGCAGCAACAACAACAATAGTTGGGACACACACGCAGCAGCACCAAAGGGTAACAATGACAAGGGTAAAGGCTGAGGGAGTGAAGAGGGGTGAGGGAGTGAGGGGTTGGGGGGCTAACAGTGCTGGGTGCGTGCGTAGAACAGCTTCATAAATGTAAATTAGAGCTCGTTTAGCATTGACTATGGGCTCGTAAATAAATGCCAAATGACATCATTATCAACGTGCTGTTGTTGCTGCTGTTGTTGTTGTTGTCTGCCTGCCACAGTTGCAACTCCAGCTACTGTCCCTGCTGCTCCTGCTCCTGTTCCTGCTCCTGTTCCTGCTCCCATTTTCGTGTGTGTCTGTCGTGGCAGTCGAAAGCGAAACAGAGATAGACTGAAATGAAGAGTGAGTGAGAAAGAGAGAGAGAGGTAGATTGTGAGATGGATGGACCATGGCGTCTTATCCTTATCAGCAAGTGGCGATCGCCTGCGGCTGGTGATAATGACTTGTAAGTACAAAATGCCTTGTCAGCGTCTGCGGATGTTTGCAGATTGTTGGATTTAGTTGTTGTTGTTGCTGTTGTCAGTTCTCAGTTGTTGCTGTTGTTGTTGCTGTGCGTTGTCAGTTGTTGCTGTTGTCAGTTGTTGCTGTTGCCAGTGGTTTTGTGGCTGCGCATCACTTCAATTAATTTCGCTTGGCTTAATTTGCGTTTTGTTGCCTGCTGCTCGCTGTTCCAGGCTCGGCTCCAAGATGCCTTACAAGCAAATCGTGCGGCACGGCGTCCGTTTGTCTATGCCAGCTTCATTATTTTCCATTTCCATTTGCTGCAGACAGCGGCTGCAAACTTGTAAGCGACAACAACATCATGAAAAATGCATTTTCAATTCGAAACGACAACATTGAGGATGTGGTTGAGGACGACAACAACAGCAGCAGCAACAGCAGCAACAACAACAACAGCAACAACTGCTGCTGCTGCAACAACGACAACGACAACTGCAAACACTGCAGACTTACAGACGCGCTCGCTTCTCTTTTTTTTCTGTCTTCTTCTGCAGCTCACTTAAAATTCTTGAACCTTGTATTGGGGAGCTGAGACTTGGGACCTGGAATTGGAATTGGAATCGGGTACCAGGGAGCTGGCAGCTTAAAACTTGGCACTGCACTTACAACGCCACTGCAAGAAGTTTTGTCAAGTATTGTAAAATCGTTTTGGCAGGAATAAAAACAAAAGACGCTGATGAGTCTTTGGCTTGCAGCTCGACAGAGACTCGTAGAATGACGGCGAATGACCCTGATGACACTAGACAGCAAAATTAAGATATTGAACTCTTTTTAAAAGGCTAAGGACTTTCAAATTTTAGTAGAATTTATTTTAAAAAAAATTAAAGATTCACATGAGAAAAGTTATCTTATTAAACTTATTTTTAAAAGATCAGAATTGACAGGAAGAACTAAGAGAAGAGTCTTATATAAACTGTAAATTAAATATTAATTATTCTTTCCCAAGTTCACTTAAAAACTTATCCTCTTCCCTGTAATATTTCTATTCCAAACATTATTTGTAGGGCATTCCCTTCTTTAATTTGACTTCAATAACCATCAATAATTTCACTAAAAGCTATAAACTTGTAGACCTTTCCTTTCCTGTTGTCTAGTGTAATCGAAGTTGCAAGTTAATGGCTTTGTCTTTGGGACCATGGCTAAGATGGTCAAGAAGTCAGAGAGTTTGTTTAGTGCGTGTGTTTTTTCCTGGAAAAACGTCGCCCACATAATTTTCAATTTTGAGTTAATGCCGCGCCGGATGTTGTCGATTGCCGCTGTTCTCTTCTAATTGTCCACTGGAAGTTGCAGCGGGGTCAAAGTGCACTCGAGTGCGTCGCAAGGTGCAGCTGTTCTAACAACAACAACAACAACAATAACAATAACAACAACAACAGCAAGAACAACAAATTTTCAGGCAATTAGTGAAAATGTTTCAATTTACAAAACATCCAAATGATAAGCGGGAAATTAGTAAATAAAGACATCAAAGCGCCTAGATGAGGGAAAGAGGAGGGAAATTGTGAAGGAGGTGGAGGTGGAGTAGGAGGAGGAGGAGGAGGAGGTCCAAAGGGAAGCCGGCGCTAATGGCGCTACGAATGGAGGGGAATAGAGTGAGAGCGAATGCATACAACAGGTGATTAATTATGAACACTGACAAAACATAAAAATACAATTTTTACCACATACCAAAAAAAGGGAAAAAAATAGGAAGAGGAGAAGGGCAACAAGGGCCAAAGGCGGTTAACAAATTGGTTAGAACATTTTTATGAGTGCATGGCAATATTATGAGGGGTCACTCTCTCTATGTGTGTGTGTGTGTGTGTGTGTGTGCCCATTAATCGCAGGTTAATTGCCTACAAAGCGGTGAGCTAATTGCCCATAGGCAAAAAGGTATCCCAGGTAAAAGAGACAGATATACCGAGGTAGGGAAGGAGAAGAAGGGACATGAAGTGGGCGTATAGATCGAAGAGGAATTGGAGAAAGATGCTATGTTATTGGAGCAATAATTAATTATTATAGAACATCTTAACTTTGAATGTTTATATTTCTTGTGGTTTTATTTTAAAAATTTTTATTTTAACTAATTAATATTATTTCATACATTTTTGTAAATACTTAAATGCAATATTTTGATACCATAAAGTTTTAAATAAAAAAATACAATTTTTTTTTCTAAATTGTATTTAAAATATTGTCGCTAAAACTATTCAGTTGACGTTAAATAAATATTAATCAGTCTCAGGGCCGTATTTTCAAAAACCAGTTAAATTTTGTTTTAGAAATATTTTAAAAAATTCCATTAAATAAGCTTAAATCTTTAACTTCTCTTCAGAAAATGTCAAGACTCTAATTCTCTCTTTTTACTCGCAATTCATAAGTAACGAATCAACCCAAACTTTGAACGAATACACTTGATATCCATTTAGATTGCAACCCAATTACAAAATCCAACTGCCTGCTCCCTAATGGCAACCACACACACACACTCACAAAAGCACACACAGATACAACAGGTACATGTGAATATGTATGTGTTTGTAAGCTTCATGTTGGTTCAACTTTATTATGCACCAAAATAAAACGAACGAGAAATCGAGGCTGCAAAATTACTTATGTTCAATGTCCGACTGAAAGGAGGAGTTGGAGGTGGAGGTGGAGATGGAGGCAACTTGCCTCGTTGCGGGTCCCTGGCTGCGAGTCGGGATCTGAGACTGAGTTGGAGTCTGGGACCTGCACATGCGAATATTCGTACTCGAATGTATCTTCTAGCGATGACGACGGCAGACAAAGCGGTGCGTGCAATCGCAGCCAGAACAGCGTCAGTTGGCCAAACAGACGGGCCAAGAAACCGATGGAGTGCGAGAGGGAGAGGTGGAGGTGGAGACTGGAACTGACCCAAGACAAAGACGGAGATGAAGTGGAGAGGCGACTGCGACTGCGACACACGCGGCATAAATTGCGTATAAAACATGGAAAATGAAGCGATAAACTTGAGATACGCGATCGTAAAGCAAAGCAACTTCGTCGTCATCTTCGTTGTGGGCTTATGCAGTCAATCCCAGGGCACAGTGGTGCACATGGCTATAAAGTAAATTATAAGAGATACACAAATTAATAAAAAACAAATAAAAAAAATATGTAGGAAAATAATTGATATTATCAATGCCTAAAATAAGAAGACATTAAATAAATATATAACCACAATTAGTAATGTTTTAACTTACTTATTAATTTTTAAGCTAAAAGTATCCAAAACAATAAAATAAATTTAAAATAATTATTAAAATGTTATATAAAAAAAATTTTATTGTTAAAAAGAAAATAATTATATGAAAATGATTATGAACTCGACTGTAATAATTTTAAGTTAATTTTAATTTTGAAAAATTAACAAAGTTCGTGCTCTAATAAACTTAATTGTGACAATATAATGCATTCGAACTTTTTTAGCTCGAATCCCCATTATCCAAGAAAAAAGTTCGAGTTATGGAGACTTCGACTTATGGAAGTCTTTTTGTTCGGTTCAGTATACGCTATTGCCACTCAATTTAGTTCGAGTAAGAGAGAGAATTCAAGTTATAGACGCTCGAGTTATGAAAGTTCAACTGTATGTTTAAATGTTGCTTTTCAGCACTCCTTGAAGTATGCTACGTTAAATAAACTAACTTGGTTCACTTAGTAGGTGTATGTTAAAAAATAACTAAATTTATGTTTATCCTTATTTCACTTTAATTTTCAAATACATAGAATTTTATTATTTTAACTTTAGTTCCACTTTTATTTGCGAATGGTTCCACTGTGCGCTCTGTGTGGGGAGTAGCCAGGGCAGCTTTGGTCGGTCAGCCGGAGGATGTCAGTGTGTTTGCTTATGCCTGATGAAGCTGTTGGGGAGCGGCTGTCGCTGCTGCTGCTGCTGCTGCTGTTGGTGGCCATTAGGCGCGGCCTGTGGAAAGCCTGCGGCTGTGGCAGGATAATGACACCCCGGCCAGAGTCCGATAGCTGGACCAGATCGGCTGGATCGTCAGTCTCAGCACAGTTATGTGTGCATTTCTGTGCATTTTAATGATGCCAGCACCGAGTATTTGGCTTTCGTTTTTGGCATGGGCGTGGCCAGGCTGCTGATGCGTCACGCAACTTTTTTGGCCAATTTTTTACGATTTCAGGAAATGGCCAAAAGCCATGAAGCATCATCTTTTATTTCTTATTTCTTTCATTTTTTTTCTTCTTTTATATAAATATTTATATTTTTCCTGCCTGTTGCAGTTGTTGTTGTTGTTGGTAGTTTGAGCAGCTAACAAGCCGCTAACAAAGCCAAACAAGCAACTGATTCAGTGTTAGCTCCTGCTCCTGCTCCCAGCTTCCATTTACCATTTACCATTTGCCAGCTCCTGCTGGATGGATGATCCGTAAACGTCGTCGCCATCGTCGGCTGCTCTTTTATTGTCGGCAAATATTTGGCCTGCTTTTTTTCGGCTCGTTTCTTGGGGTGCTCTGTTATTATTTGGCTGATTAATTAACATGCCACGCTGGACCACCGAAGGTGGCAACAACGCTAGCTGCAACAACAGCAAGAGCACAACTCTTCGCATACAGGATAACACAAAAGGCTTCAATGCCAATGGCAACAGCAACAACAACTCTAACTAATTGTGTGTCAAACAACAAAATGCAAGGGCTTACAGTTTGAGAGTCATACAGTTTGAGCACCAAATGAGCTGACAGCTTTAATATTGTAGTTCTTTAATTTAAAATAGTTGAATATTTTTTTAAAACACATTTCTTAAATAAACTCAGTTAAATTTGAAATTAGGGATATTACAATAATGTTGCCATGATTGTTTTGGAAAACAATTAGGGTGTTCACTTTGCCCTAGCAGCGTTGCAGATTGAAAGCGTTGCAAGCCTGCTACAAGAACAGCGCTCTATGTGGAAAGCGTTGCACATAACCACAGTGGTCTGTTTTTTGTTTGCATATTGTTGAATATGTTTAACGCGTTGCACATAAAGCGCTGTTCTCGTAGCAAGCTTGCAACGTTTTCAATCTGCAACGCTGCTAGGGCAAAGTGAACACCCTAAATGTTAACACTTTTTAAAAACTGAAATTTTTAGAAGAATTGTTTAAAATCCGAAGTAATAAATCAAAAGTATTATATTCTAAGTAATTATTCTAAATTGATCAAACTTCTATCTGTATATTATTTTAGATTGATGCGAATTAAAATAAAAATATAATAAAATGTTAAATTATATTATTGAGCTTTTAAATTTTATGCTTTTAAAAATTGCATTATAGAATAAAATAAAAAATTATCCATAACTCGAACTTATATAACTACACTAACGTATTCTAAACTCAAAAAATAATTCCTAATTTTCATACAAAAAGTGGCTTTTTTGCAGTTTTCAAAAAATTATAAAATTTTTTATGAAATCACTATTAGAATTTTTAAAGAAACTTTTTGCAAAAAAGTAGACTTTTCCAAAAATTTGAAATATTTAATTGGCGCTGAATGGGTAAAGGAACTTTTTGTATCTTTCAAAAGGAATTCAAGTGACCTTTCTATTGATACCAAAATTAACATGAAGTAAGTTCAAACTATGAGTAGATTTAACTTTAAGTGTTGTGTAAATACTTTTGACCAACCCTGTAAAAAATCATTCGATGAGTCAAGTTCTCAATATAAAAGAATGGCTGAAGATACTAAAGAACCACACACTGATCAACCTATGATATTGACTCTTCAAAAAAAAAAACTGTTTCTCATGTGCGAGAGGTGCGGCAATAGTTTGAGAGCCAAGTCATATCGAAAAGAAGTAAAGTTTGAGTCAAAGTAAAAGCCAAAGGTTTATGGCTGCTGCACTGGCTCCCCAATCTTGGAGTCCATTCATGTGCCTCTCTCAATGTTAGTGTGTGTGTGTGTGTGTGTGAGTCCACTTCATTTTGTAGTCTTTGTTCGATGTTCTGTGGCCGTCTGACTGGCTGTGCTTTTTATTTTTCATTTTTTTTTCATTTTTTTTTTGTTGCTTGCCTGTCCGCTGACGAGGTTCTTCGTCTTCGAATTTTGGAATTTGTTCAGGCTTGTTAAGAGTTGTTAAGATTATGATATATGTATATATGTATGTATATGTGTATGTATGTAGCGACGACAGCGGCAGCCATTATGTTTCGCAGCAGGAATGTGGGAAACGGCTGCCTCGGACCATTTTAAAGCCCAGCTACCTCTCCTCGCAGTGGTTCTTCTTAATGTGTGCTCCAACAATATTTACCCACACACACATACACACACATATACACCCACAGATATACACACAGTGGCCACATAATCGATTCATGGCTCTGCGAGTAGCATTTCTTTCATGTTGCGTTGTTAGTTTCTTTTTGGTGTGTTCTTTTTTTTTTTTTTGCTCCATACGATTTTATGATTTGTTTGAGCGCATCTTTTTGGACCACCCGTGAAATCACTTTGGGTATTCGGGGGCTTGGGATTTGGGGCCCAGTCTGAGTCCGAGACTGGGCTTTTGTTAAATTGCTCTTGTTTATGTTAACATTTAAATTGTAGCCACGGGTAGCCACAGATCGAGAGTATATGTAGTAAGTAACCCAGCCCAGAGACAGCCCAACCAAAACCAATATTTGAACACACAACGCTCCATGAATAATCATCATCTTTTGGGCCGCTTTCAACATGGCCATCAATTCGGATTTACCAAAAGTGTTAATTAGCCAACCAATGTTGTTATTGCTGCTATTGTTGTTGTTGTTGTTACCATATATACAGTATGTTTATTGTCAGTAAGTCTTGTTAGCTGTCCCTTTAATTCCAATTATCAAGCCAAATTCTCAGCTTAACAAGCGTCTAGTTTAAAAACTGATTGACGTTTTGCATGGTTAACGATGTGTAGTAAATATTTAAACAGATAATCTATTTCAAGGCTATTTACTACATAGTCGCTAGGAATTAAGACTTTACCAAACTGAAATTTTCAGTTTGTTAGATTTATGTAAGCTTAAAACTTTCGCAAAGAATTAATTTCTTCTCAGGGAATTCTGAACTGGAAGTTCTGAATAGAAAATATTGTAAAATTAAAATTTGGGAACAGCCAAACTCTTGTTCTAAAATCAATCAGACAACAACTATAACATTTATAAATTAATAAATTTAATTTTTAAAATAGTTTAAATTTTTACAATTTGTGTTTGTTCAAAATTAAACAAATTTGCCTAATAAATTTGTTTAATTTTGAACTCTTGAGTTTTTAACTTATTTACTTCGGTGCAATAGTTGATGCTCAGAATACTCGTAAGTTCGCATTTGATAAAAAACTAAAATGTAATTTATATGGAAAATATTTCAAAATTAAAATTTGTAAATTAAAATAGAAATACTTTTGAAGCAATTCTTATATGGAAGTATATTTTATATCGAATATACTTAAAATTAACATTTTTATAATAAAATAAAAATACTTTTCAAGCAGATCTTTCGAAATTCTAAATAACAAACTACAATTAGATTGAAACTAAATCATTTAAATCATTGGTTTTTCTGGGTTTTCCCCAATCCCTGCAATAAATGTTGGGTCATTTAATTATTAGTTTTTTGAATATCCCTAAATTCCTATATTTTAATTTTATAATTTTTTTATTCTTTCAGTTGAATGTAAAGTTGTTTATAATTCCTAATAAATTAATAGCGTATTTTTTAACTTAATCTTATTTTAAATTTTATAAATTCATTTGGTCAACGGCGTTTAGCTGACACGAAATAAATAAATAATATAAAAAATTAAAACAAATTTATAGCTACCTTTAAAGACAAAAGATAGAATTTAACAACATCCTCTCCATAACTAATCTTTCAAGATACACGCATTTTTTTATTCATAAAGTATAAAATAAATAAAATAAAATTTTAAAATAATTTTGTAGCTACCTTTAAAGACAAAAGATAGAACTTGACATTATCCCTTCTATAACTAATCTTTCAAGAAACCCGACTTATTTTATTCATAAAGAATATTTAAATGAAAAAAGATTTAACACAATTTTTTAAAATTAAATCATCAATTCAACCTTTGGTTGGCCCAGTGTTAAGTGTAATTGTGCTGGCTCAAATAGTTTTGGAGCCACTGTCCCATTCATAGTTGCTGCCATAGCCATGGTGCTAATTGCAAGAAGGGCTCAGTCCCCAAGTGCCTGGCATAGTTGTCGCCCCATAATTGTCGCCGTCGGTCGTCATCGACGTCGACGACGACGACTCTCCTGCCAGCTGTCTGTCAGCTGTCCATCAAAGCGTTACCAACTTGGTGTTAATGGGCGCCTAGAATGCGATCGCAGTTGGCGGCTGTCTCCAGTTGTTGCCCCATCGTTGTTGTTGTTGTTGTTGTTGTTGTTGTTGCTGCTACAATCGCTTGTTGTACACGCGGCAACGCGTGTTTTTGCTTGTCGTCCTTCGGGGATTACGCGTCAGTTTCGAGTAATTGCCCACGGTTCAGTTTTTTGTTTTGTTTTTGTTTTGTTGCCATGCATTTAATTTATTTTTGGATATGCTTAAAATATATAAGAAAAAGACAGTTGTTGTTGTTGTTGATGTTGCACCCAATCCGAATCCCACCAGTTGCTCAGCAGCAGTAAAAGCTTAAAAGTCGCTCCTAACTCGCTGCTGGCGTCTGAATCTCGCCACCCAGCGCCGACAGCTCCTTGAGGAACTGCCGCGCATTGGTCAACGTGGAGGCGCCGTAAATGATGCGTCTGTTCACGTTGGACGTCTGCTTCTGCCTGATAAAGTCCACAAGATTCTGATACTCGATGTAGTTGCCACCGCCGACCATGAAGACAACGGCATCCTGGAATGGTGCACGATTCTTGGGCAGCACATCGCCGCCCTTCAACAGCTTGGGATCCAAATAAAGGTAATCATCGGTTTCGGCATTGCTGCGGCATTCCATCACCTGCTCCGTTATCTTGGTCACTGGCAGATTCTGCAAGGAATATCAATATAAATAATCTGGATATAAGCATACCTGTTAAATAATGATTAGTAATCATAATCATTAGTAATTAGATTGTTTTAGTTTAAAAGTCCAACCAATGATTAAATAACGATTATTTTGGGTTTTGCCCAATTATTTAATGATAACGATTACCAAAATTAAAAAAAAAAATTTTAAATTATTACGAATATTCAAAAATAATAAAAAAAATAAAAAAAAAAATCAAAAATAATCGTTTTGAGTATTTCGGATTAATTATGATTTTTTCTGATTTTTTTAGATTATTTAGTAAAAATCTAATTATTTTCACAATCAAAGTAGTAAAAGCTTTTGTTTTTTTTTTGATTTTTTCTGATTATTTTGAACAATGGCAATAATTTTAGATTTTTTTTTTGATTTTTTCTAATCGTAATCATTAGTTTATCACAAAGTTTTCAACAGTGAATTATATAATCATTACGATTATTTCTAATAAATAATCTAATTGATTAGTTATTCTAATCGAAATTTAACAGGTATGGATTTAAGTCAAGATTGAAATGCTACTCACATGCCGCTTCACGACCAGGTTCTTGACACCCTCCATGACAAAGGAGCTGCCCTGGGAGACGAGCTTGCTGAACATGGACACGGTCCTGGTGCCGCCGCCCTCGTACTGCGTGGCCTGGGCGATGCCCGGCGAGCGGTTCACGATCGCCTTCCAGCGCTGCACGTAGGCCAGCGCGGTCAGATCGCAGCCGGCTGACTGGAGCGCCTCGCGCAGTCGCTCCAGCTCCGATTCGGGCAGCTGCTGGGCGCAAATGTAATGGATGATGTACAGCCGCAACTTGTCCTCGGGCTGGCCAAAGTCCGTGTCGCGCAGCAGCTCCAGCAGCGGCTTGTCCAGCGTCTGCTTCGACATGATCTTCTCCTCGATCTCGAAGTACGAGTCCAGCCGCCGCGCCTTGATGTAGTTCAGAATGGCGGTGGCGATCTTCGTGTGCATATCAATCAGACGCTTCTTCTCCATCAGCTGCGGCAGCGAGTTGACGGCGTTGGTCAGCCGGGCGGTCGTATCGTTGACCAGCGAGTAGGCAATGTCCGACTCGCCCTCCATGCCCATGGAGGTCTTGAGGCGCTTGATTTCCTCCTCCGAGTTGCGATAGGACTCCAGCTCCTCCTGGATGGCCTCCGCGACCGTGGGAAACGGACTGCCCTTGTGCGTGACCCAGAAGCGATCGTTGCGATCCAGATCACAAGCCTTGGGCTTCTTCCGAGCACCTGTGACCAAGTATAACGGATTAGCGAGTGATTCAATTACTGCATCAACTACTTGCCTGTACTGACCGCCGCCTCGTCCTCCACGTAGACCAGGTTCAGGCCCAGATCTAGCACATCGTGCACCAGCGCCTGATACGACCAGGTGTGATGCAGGGGCGTGGCCAAATCCATGTTGCGGTCCAGCAGCAGCAAAACCGGACGCTGAAAGCTGAACACACCGCCGCCCGCCTGCGTGGCGTCCATGTGAAACAGGTTGGCCCGCGCATCCCAGAGATTCTCGCGCAGCTTCTTCTCCAGCTTGCGGGCCACCATCTCGGCGGCGGTGTTGCGGGGACAGCGTATGATGGGCACGTTGCCCAGTGTGACGAACAGCGCGAACAGCGAGTCCACAATCGAGTCCATCAGCGCCTCCATCTCCTCGTCGCGCGTGTTGGCCCTGTTGATGGCGTAGTAGGAGAGCTGCTCGCTCTGCTGATGCTTCAGTATGAAGAAGTCATCCTCCAAACTGATGAAGTTCACATACTGATCGTACACACGATGGATGTTGGCCACACAACCAGCGTGCAGCGCTGCCGCCGCCAGACTCTCGATCTTGGAGCGCGTTATGGGCGCCAGGAAGTTCAGATGATAAACGTCGTAGAGTCCGTTGGAGAAGTCCTGCTGGATGCGGTCGAGATTCTCGTCCGTGGGCAGACAGAAGTACACGGCCGGCACATCGGGTATCGAGTCGCGATCCGAGTGCAGTTGTCTGCCAATTAAATATGAATTTAACTGAACTCTGACCCTATTTACTTTTAATTACTCACACATGCAACGTCACTCCCAATTCGCGCAATTCCTTAATCGATATTATGGGCGATATGATGTCCTGGCCGACGCGATCGTAGATCAGAATCTTCCACACCGGCTCCGCGGCCAGCGCCTTTGGCTGCTGCGAATTGAGATTAAGCATTTGCTTAATTGCATCTGTAAACGAAGGCAAAAACAAGACATTCAATATTTCAATCATTTGCAGCTGCAGCGTCACCAGATCTCACTTATTTGCCGTTCCCGTAATGTCAACATCGTGTTTGTGCTGGGTTATTGCAATTTTAGCGAAAGATATACAGTTTAATTAACTAAATTATGTTAAAACAACATAATTTACAAAATACAACACGTCACAAGCGAAATGAAGGCGTTTTGGTCTTATTTAGTGCAATACTAGACTATCAGCTGTTGATTGAATGTGGTGGTCGGACGATAATATCTAATTGCTACACTGATATAATGTATCGAAAGACAACAGCTGTTACGATAGCTATCGTAAGACCCCTGTTACTTATGCTAACGGAGCTGTAATGTTTAACAGAATGTTTTAAATGCCAGCTAGAATATAACAATCTTTTTAATTAACCACTAAATTGGCTACTTTAATATTGAATTATGAATACTAACAAATCTAGATTTACTTGCGGTAATTATCACATTTACAAAAATTCGAAAAAAGCTAGATTTACCGATGATTCGATTTCCCAACACTAATGTTAACGTACACTCAGAGTCGTAATCTGTTGTTGTTATTTTGCGTCAAACTTTCGAAGCGAGCGGACGCGTCGCGGACGCAGCAACTAATTGTCCGCGTATTTTTCCAGCGCAAACAACATCGAATCGTATCAAGTGTTTGTGCAAGCATAAGTGCAGTGTGGCGTTGCAGTGTAAACAGCCGAAATGATATTAGACTCAAAGAAGCCTAAATCTCGGGCGCTTAAACATTCCAAATGGGGATTAACGCACCGTCAAGTATTAAACAGATGCCGCCTGTCGGGACGGCGACGCTGCGGCAGACGTTCGGTCAGTTGTTATCACTTCTTTAAGCACAGTCGCGGTTTCCTGTGGTTCATGCTATGCAATTTGCTGCTCAGTGCTAACAACAGCGACGCCCAGCTGCTTATAAATGTGCAAAATCAGGTGCGTTTTGGTTTTGCTCTTGAATTCTGATTTCAAACAACATATTGTGAATGTCAAAAATGGCCTTTTGTCGTCTGCGTTGACGCTGACAGCGCTGCTTTGTCGGTGTTGCTGCTTTTCGAACATCAATTTCGAAATTGAGCGTGTCAAAACAAGAGAGTGCTGTGAAACAAAGAGAGGAATAGAAAGAGAGCGCCTGCTAACATTTGTTGTTTTTATGCATCAGCTGCAATTTCTTTTTCTTGCTATTTACAATCTAATTAAATCATTTGTGGATGCTGCGTTCCCCACTGTCCTTGAACTTATTTTGCAAATATCTTTAACAGTTTTCGCTTTTTCTTTTCGCATTATTTTGTTGTTTGGTGTTTTGCTATTGCACGTGGCTTACATGTAAACATAATATTGACATTTGCTGTGGCTTTTCTATAAATTTTAGATTACCTCTGCCAAAAACTCGCGTACAATAAACAAGAGAGACTTTCGAGTGAGTGTGCTTGTGTGTGTGTGTGTTTGTTTACATGTGACATCCTTCGCCATTGCTGTCCCTGGCCCCAAAATGTCTGATGCTGTCGGCGTCGCTGCCGACGTCGCTGTTGCTCTCATCGTGAGCTTTGTTTACGTTCGCTTTGTTCAAACATACAAAGGCAGCGCATGCACAAACAGAGCATGCCACACATACACATGTATGAACAATTGTCCACCCAGCAAACATTTGGGCGATTGTACAATCGTCCATCGCCGAAAAGAGTCTTCTGCGATTCGCGCAGGAGATTAATAGAAGATGAATCTTCCATTGCGATTGTTTAGCGATTGTTTAGCGATAGAAAGCTATAAATAGAAAAAAAGTAATGTGGCAAAGTCTTCTGCGAGTCGCGCACAAGTCTTTTGGAAGATGAATCTTTCCAGGCGATTGTTTAGCGAGACCAAAAAACAAAAATGAGCTCCACGTCTAGAGCAATTTAATTCAGATTTTTTCTAGTAGACTAAATTGTTGATCCCGTAGTTCACTAGTTAGAGTTGCCGACTCCGAACTTTAAATTCCGAGGTTCGAATTTCCCTGTTGTGCTACAACTGTTGTTACATAATCTGCTGTGACAAATTCGTTGACCAACAAAGAAAGCTTCTTTGGCTACTTCGCAGAAGCGCGTCTTAATAATACAAAAAAAAAAAATAAATTTTTTTTTTTAGAAAGAGCCACTTCCGCGACTCGTCTAAGGAGAGTCGTGGAAGAGTCTTTTAGAAGACTTGCAAAAGAGACTTCCCGAAGTGTCGCGGAAGTGGCTCACTCTCTAACAAAAGGAGATTAAAAAGCGATTAGAAGGCGATGTCGCCTGAAACTTTTAGGCGAGTCGCCTGAGACTCTCTGGCGATTAAAATTGTTTGCTGGGCATATGTACAGTTGCGGTCAAAAAAATAGTAGTGCGTGCAATGAATTTACAAAAACTCAAAATTTAATGACTTTTCATTTATCCAAATTTTTTATATAATTTTTTTAAGATACCTTAATATATTGTTAATCTATCTGAGAAATCAAAGATAGTAAACAGTTATTATTTTTCGACTTAGGAATTTTTTTCTTTCAATAGCCTGAAAAATGGGCGGTCAAAATAATAGTAGTGATGAACATATTCAAATATTTTAATGATAAAAACGATCCAAAACCCCCTTTTTTTTATTTTAAAGGTTAGATATGTGAAATGCACTTAATAATTAACAAATTTAATAATTTGTTGTGAAGCCTTTATCTCGAATTACCGCCTTACAACGACGGATCATGGCTTTTACATCGTTCTGTTTGTATTGAGCTCCAGGCGCTCCTAGCGATCTTCCAAAGATGAATATTATTTGTTGGTTGATGCTTGGCAATATTCTTCTTCATATCGGACCACAAATTTTCGATGGGATTCAGATAGGGGGACCGTGGTGACCACTCCACTACATTAACTTTTTTCTATGCGAACCATTCTTTCGAAGATTTGCTGATATGCCTTGGGGCTATGTCCCGTTGGAACCTCCAAATTATCGGCATATCATCTGAAAAATACGGTAGCATAGTGTCCTGCAGAATTTTCACTTGTTCGTGCCTTTCCTTTATGGTTATGATCCATTATATGGGTTGGACCCAATAATGTGAAAATGCGCCCAGGTTATTATTCTCATACCACAATGTTTGATGGTCCTGCAGGTGAATCTGGGCTGATATTCGAACTTTAACGGATACCTTACATGTTATCGAGATCCTCGACCAGCAATAAAAATAATTTTGGACACATCCGACCACTAGAGGTTTCTTTATTTCTCTAAGGTCAATTCAGATGATCCTTAGCAAATCGAAATCGCTTTTGGGCAGGTATTTTTTTTAATAACGGAATTTTTCACGGGCTTCTTTCTGCCAGATTATTATTTCGCAAACATCTAAGAATGTTTTGCACACTTTGGTCCATACCAAAGTCCTTTTTTTTAAGTGCTGCAGGAGCAAAAGGGTCGCGTTTCAAAAACCTCACTACTTTTGTCACTTGTCTTTTGGACATGGATCGAGGTCTTTCACATTTATCAAATTTTGGCGACTACTTAATGGCGTTTCTGATTATGGTTGGCAATCATCTAATCAAATTTTTCCACTTCCTTAAACGTTATCCTTTTAGAAATAAATTTTTTATAGGAGCACGCTTTTCTGGAGTGCAATGCTTGCCACGCCCCATTGTAACAACTCTAAGCAAAATATTTTTTATACAATTTATAGAAAATTATCAAATTACAATTATAAATATCAAATCAAGTGCCTTTCCTGCTTAATATCCTTTTTTTCCACTTTTAAGGCATTCACTACTATTATTTTGACCGCCCATTTTTCAGGCTATTGCAAGAAAAAATTCCTAAGTCGAAAAATAATAACTGTTCACTATCTTTGATTTCTCAGATGGATTTACAATATAGTAACGTATCTTAAAAAAATTAAATAAAAAATTTGGATAAATTAAAAGTCTTTAAATTTTGAGCTTTTGTAAGTTCATTGCAGGCACTACTATTTTTTTGACCGCAGCTGTATGTATGTATGTGTAAATGCCACCCAGCAGAACTTTTCGACCTTCGGCTTCAGGCATCAAATGAATGAACTTTCTAATGATTAATTCTGGCCAAAGAAATGACTGACATGCAATTAGCTTAAAATATGATTGGCAAGATATTTTCGGTAGTTTGTAGAAGAAGATAACAACTGTGTTTGTAGATTCGTTTTTCAGTGATTTGCAAGGTCAAATATCGTAAGTATTAATGACTTTTGCTGTAGTATTAACTAACTGGAACTGAGAGTTCTTTGAAAATTTAACACAATTTGTGAACGTTTTTAATTAAAAGTCTTTGAAACTTATGAAGTTTAAAAAATATAAAATGTAGTTGCGTTGCCCTTTTTAAGTCAATATATAGTTTAACTTCCATAGCTCGAACTTCTATAACTCGAATTTCTCTTTAACTCGAGCTTAATGAGTGGCAGTAAAATTAATATACTTAAGAAAAAGAACTCTTCTCCATAACTCGAACCATTTCATTGGATTATGGTGATTCGAGTTAGGGAAGTTTGACTGTAGTTTTTTTTACATATTTTTTCTGAAAAAATGGCTAGCCTTTTTCTACTTTTTTTTTAAAATTTCAACAAAATAATTCTCACTCATTCGAAGAATTCGTGATTGCTTGGGAGTTCTTACGAACTACAATGCTGAAAACGTATGCTAAATTCAGTGCATTTCTCACACCCCAACAGTTCAGCTGGGTGCTCGAATTTCACACATGTTGGGGGCCATTCAGCTGATGTTGTTTCTACTTGTCATGTTGTTGAACTACTTTTGGGGACAAACCCCTGACTCTCGACTCGAGTTCACAGTCCCTCATCCTCATCTTGTTTTACCTTTTCTTCTTTTGCCATCTACTTTTGCTTTTGCTTTGGCAATTTCACTATACAATATTTGTTTGTTTTTTTTCCTTCTGCTCGAGTCTCTTGACTCTAATTTGGTTCATGGTCGTGTCGCGCTGTTCCTTTCCCAGTCCTGTGCGTCCTGCTCCTTGTCGTGGTCTTGGGGCTGTCATAGTTAATTTGCGTCCTAGCTGCGTCTTGGGCTTTCATTGTTGTCGCGTCTCTATTAATATTCTAGCATGTCCTTTGGTGGGGGAGGATTAAGGAATTCGTTCGAGTTTCTTACACTTGTTGCATCTGTTTTGTGTTGCAGGGCGGCGAGGTGATACAGGAGAGCATAACGTCCAACATTGGCGAGGATTTGATTACCCTGGAGTTTCAAAAAACCGACGGCACCCTCATCACGCAGCTCATCGACTTTCGCAATGTGAGTAGACATTCAAATGCAATTGCAAATGCAACAATAAAAATGCAATCAACAATAAAATATATATATATTTTTTCTTCTTGCAGGAGGTGCAAATACTGAAGGCCTTGGTGCTGGGCGAGGAGGAACGCGGCCAGAGTCAGTATCAAGTCATGTGCTTTGCCACAAAGTTCAACAAAGGCGACTTTATATCCTCGGATGCGATGGCCAAGCTGCGCCAGAAGAATCCCCACACCATCCGCACTCCCGAGGAGGACAAGGGACGCGAGACGTACACGATGAGCAGTTGGGTCCAACTGAACCGCTCGCTGCCCATCACACGTCACCTGCAGTCCCTCTGTGCGGAGGCCACGGATGCCACCTATGTGCGTGACGTGGATCTCAAGGCTTGGGCCGAACTGCCAGGTGAGTTGACACTGACACCAACACTGCTAGGGAGTTTCCCATTGCCAACTGGAGTATCTAATTGATTTCAACTGACCAAGCACAAGAAAGGGAACAAGTTAAAGCAATAAAACATCCTTAAAATATAAACTGCGGGGAAGATTTTTTTTGCAGATTAAGCCAAATATTTCATTTCAACGTCTTCAATAGATTTCTTTCTTAGAATAATTATTTAAAACAGTACTTCTTTTTTAAAAGCTTTAATGAGCTTTTATCGATCTACGATTAAGTCAACAGCAAGATAGAAGTCGTGAAAAAAAATGATAAGTTACTTGATTTTCGTTTTTCGGATTAATGGAGCTTTAATGTGCTTTCAACTCTTAAAAAGTGCTCAACATTTTGCGAGATTAAATCGAATGATAAATAAATTTTAAATAGATTTATTTCTTAGAATAATTATTTAAAATAGTATTTGTATTTCCTTTCTAAAAGCTTTAATGAGCGTTTCTATTTTTACGATTAACAGCAAGATAGAAGCTGAGATAAAATATGAAAAGCTACTTGATTTTCGTTTTTTGAATTAAAAGAGCTTTAATGTGGTTTCAACTCTTAAAAAAATGCTCAACATTTTGAGAGATTAAATTGAATGATAACTAAAAGCACGTTTTCTCTAGCTGTTAAGCTTACATCAACTTATAAGAGCTTTAATGAGCTTTACTTTATCAAAAGCTTTTTTGCTAACTGATCAGCATATAATTCGCCAAACTCATTTTAATCACAGTAGTCCGCTTTAAGAAGCTTTCAGTGCTGTTCAGCTTAAAAAAGCCACTTTTCCACTTAGTTAGGTATTATTTTTAAAGCTCGTTTTTGATATCCCTCTGGGAATTCCTTCCGCTTCTTGTGACGGGTTTAGTCAAATCTAATAGAATATTGCGAGTTGTTTTAAGTTACACTTTGCTCAAACCTTTTTTGTGTATTATTCAATTTTTTTTGGATTGTTTGTTCTGCTGTATTTTTTATGATTTGTCAACTCTTGTTGCGCGTTGCACGTTGCACGCTGGTTAGGCTCCTCGATTTCCAGCCTGGAGGCAGCCACCGAGAAGTTTCCCGATGCGCTCTCGACGCGCTGTAACGAAGTGAGCAGCCTGTGGGCGCCGTGTCTCTGCAACCTGGAAACCTGCATCGGCTGGTATCCGTGCGGCCTGAAGTACTGCAAGGGGAAGAGTGCGAGCAACGGGGGCGACACGTCCGGGGCGCAACAGCAGCAGCAGCAGCAGACGAATTATCGTTGTGGCATCAAGACCTGCCGCAAGTGTACACAGTTCACCTATTATGTGCGGCAGAAACAACAGTGCCTCTGGGATGAATGACGACGCGGCGAGCTGCAGCTGCTGCAGATGCGATGCGCCAAGCAGGAGACAGTGGCATGCGATGCTGCTGCAGTGGGAATTGCAAGTGAAACAACGGCAAAAGCAACGACAATAACAACAACAACAACAACGACGAGCAGGATGACAGCAACAACAGCAACAACAACGACCAACAAATTACGCCAACTGCTTTTGTTGGTGCAACAGCAGATGCCTTTTGCACTGTGGAGCTTTCCGGTCCATCACATTTCCCATCATCATCAACATTCTCAGTCGCAATCCCAATCCCATTCCAAATCCCATTCTCAGCCTCATCATCACACGGCGGACGCCTTGTCGCATCATCAACCATCAACAATGGCCGCCATCGTGGCGTGATAATGCGACTGAAAACTCGGACTGCGAATGTGAAACTCTCAACTTTACACTACCTTTCTTTTGTGTTGACATTTTTTATTTGTTCAGTCAGTTTCATGTATCATTATGGGCTGTATATATGTAACTAAGTATGATTAGAATATAGCCAAGCTACATTTACGCTTATGCTGATTTTAGGTTAGTCAACATTGGAGCTGATAAACATTTGACCACAATTAATCAATAATCGTTCCATAATAATTACAACTTTCATCATGACCCGCATCGCTTTCTTATCTATATATTTTTTTTAAACTACCTCATAATAATACTCTCCCTATTATTTCCTTTTGATTATCTATCCGTGAACCTTTTCTCTGTCTGTTTATCTTTTGCGTTTCACATTTAATAATGATTCATTAAGTTTATTTACGCAGTTCGACAAATTTCCAGCGTTGCTTTTTCCTTCATTTTTCGCATTTGCCATAATTAATGTGTACATAATAATACAAATAATTGTCGCTTCATTAAATTTTCGCTTTACGCTTTTTCCACCTCAATCACATTATTCTTTCGTAATTCGATTGAAGAAGCTCAAGACGAAATGTTTATATAGCATTTAGAGTCAGACAGGTCCTGTTCCCAATTCCGCTTTCGCTACAATTTCACCGAGTGTTGGATTTAATTTAAGCATCTTTCATTCCATTTTTTGGGATCATCCGAAAAGTACACACAGTTAAGGGGAATTCAGGCGAAAGCGTAAGCCGGAATGGGCCTGTTAATTAAAGTATATAATATTAAATGTGGCCTTAGCATATTTTATGAGCACAGTTTGTAGGATTCAAGGATTTGAGACCCAAAACACGTACCCGACACTGTCTGAATTGTGCTCATAATAGAAATTAAAGTTTTACTTGCCATATATAAGAGTGTAGTTTATAAAGTTTCTAATATACTAACCAAAACGACTGCCGGAAATGCTTTTTTATATAATTATCCCAAAGATGGCTGTTCATTACACACAGAAGAACAAAATCTATCTATAAATCTACTTTAATTTTCACTTTAAGCATTTGAATCTATAAATTGTTCTTCTCTAATCGCCCGCCTGCCTTTAACTTGAGATTTCTCCACAAAACTTTATCCACATTATAACTTAACTTACTCGTAATATTTAGATCGAAGAGAAAAACCAATAAGAAGCAAAATACAATACCAAGAACAATAATCTATTGTAAAATTTGAAAAGATCTAGTCTACTTAGAGTGTTAGAATGGCTATTTTCCTAAAAAGCATACTACAATTTATTGAAAGAAATGTACACACAAAATTCAACGAGAATTTCAATTTTGACTAAAGAACTAAACAAACGATGAAAATAAAAACAGAGATAATGGTGATAATAATTTTTTCTACAAACCGCAAACTTTCTCTCTTACACACACTGCAATGCAATGTAAAAAGAAAATGGGGAATACAATTGTATATATTTTAAGTAAAAGAATAATTAGATATTAATGTAAATGTAACTTTAAATTTAATTTTAACTGTAACTATAGCGCTAACTGTAAAGAGGACTAAAAACACAATCTGATTCTTATATATATAGATAAAAAAAAAGAGAAAAAGAGAAAATAATCGAATAATCGACTAGTCATAATAAAAGCAGCTGACAAATTCTACATTTTATAGAAAAACAAAGTATCGAATGTGTCATCTTTTACTTAAGTTGTTTGTCGCTTAAACCACTTGCGAATTACAAGCACTCAATTGAAAATAGCTGCTTCTTACTTATTCTGCAATGTAAACACAGTCCTGGAATGCATTTTAATAATCATTGAAGCAGTTGCAGCGACTTCTTTTCAATTCTCTCGCATTGAAGTTCGCAGAGTGTTCTCACTCCCTTTCTCACTCTCTCCCCTTTCTCCTCTCCCTGTAGCTCCTTGTTCCTCTGTAGAACAAACAAGGTGCAATGTGCTGCTGAAGAGGCGACTCCATCTCCGTCTTCGTCTAGAGCCAGTGGCAAATCCTTTATGCGATTTGTAATTCATGAGCAGCGCGCACAGATTCTTATCATTTATTTTGCTGCGCCATCGGTATCGAGTGGCAGACAGATTGCCAGACGGACGGATAGAGACTGCCAGACAGACTGGCTTGTTGGCTTTAACGATATTCATGACAGCAACTGGGATGGTTCAAGACGTGCGGAAACCAAATCGGCGTCGTAGAAAATTGAATTTGCTGCGAATGGAGCAGCAACATTGGAGAGGGACAGGGACAAGGTCGGTGAAGGGGGTTGGGGTAGGGGTCCAAACGTATGTGCATGCCTAATGAGCCATGAAATACCAGGGACTCTGTCCTTTCCTCTTTCTTCCCTTCCTATTCCTTTCTCTCATCTCTTTTTTTTTGCAGTCTGTGCGTTTGGTGGGTAATCAGCGGCAGCTGGTCAACTTTGTCAGCTGCCGATTGTGCCTTTGACCTCTGCAAACACATATATAGACATAAACACACATGCTTATACATATGTATATACATAGATATAGATATACATAGCTGAAACTACATAATTACATCTGTGATGAGGGCTGCTGGCGCTTAAATCAAACAAAATCAACTCTCAGCCTCTCACTCCTCATCCCTTTTTTGCCCCCACTTTCTACGCCCCTCTCTATCTTTGTGGGCGTGCTCTTAATTAAGTTTACAGCTCTCACAATTCGATTTTCCTTTGCGTTTGAGTGTGGTATGATGGTAGCTGTAGCCATGGCGACTAGTCCACCCCACAAGCGTGGCAAATTCGTTTTGACCAATATCGAAAAAAATGGAAAGTTCCGTTTTTTTAACGAATAAATTAAAAATTTTTGCAATGTGTTGTTGCAGATTGAGAAATAAACGGAGGACACGTGTAAAGTTTATTACAAAAGGTAAGTTATTTTATACACTAAATTATATAAAATTTTAAGGAAACAAAATCTTGTGATTTAGTTTAATTTTATTGAATTTTAATTTTATTTTTAATATTTTGCTAGATTAAAAAGGTAAAAATAAATTTCGAATAAATCTGAGATTTACGATACGAAGCATACAGTTGACACTTTTGTCGCCCGTTGCAGCTTCAACAGTTAGCCAATGTTGTACAGACATTCAGAATATATGAAAATCGAGTGCTTGTTGTTGAGTTTAAGTAGTATTTGTGTGGCCATGTGCATTTTTCGTATTGACTTTTTCAGGTCAAAAGGCGTCTGTGTGCTTAACATTTGCATAACTACTTAAAAACACACTCACTCACACACACAAACCACATTTAGGTGAGTGGAAGAGAGAGAGAGAGAGAGCGAGTGTTTGTATGGGAATAAGGCTCGACATTAAATTAATATCGCTCATACGCCATGTAAGTAATCGCCGCAACTATTAAATTGGTTCAAGCAGTTGCCTTTTCGGCTGACTTGTCTTGACTTGACTTGCCAGCACTCAAAGTTCAAGGCTTACTTTATATATATATATATATGTACATGTATATTGACACGCCCCCTTTCCACCCACAGTGTTAATTTTGTTGGGTCACGTAGGGCAAAATGAGCAGCAGCAAAAGTTGACGACTTGCCAACAACAACAAGAACAATAATTACAAATGAAATTTTCACTTGACAACATGACGACTTGACGAATTGAAGCATTGACGCAGTAAATGAACGCCACAGACATCTGGCTTTAGCATTTGTTTTATTGTAATTGAAGGCTTTAACAATTAGCAGGACCAACAGAAGTGGCAAGTGGCAACAACGCGCATTCCTCGAGTTAACGTTATGCAAATTCTGCCTACGCCTAAAAGCAGGCAACAAGTTTTGTACTTTTGACCCTTGAGAGGAATGCAATTTAATGAAAAATTACTATATAAACAAAATGGAGTTGTATTAAAATGGCAAATATTTCAAAATGCTAAATGAAATGCCTTGAAATGAGCTCTTGGAATTGCATGATTAAATAGTTTTCATTTCAGAGTTTTCCGCTTATAGAAATGAATATAAGTTCAACTTGCAAGTTTTATTTATATTGCTAAGGAATTTTCTTGTTTACGAATTAAGTTACAAGTTGCAGAGAAGTTGTTTTCTGAAACACAATTTAATTTGCAGTAATTGTCATTTTGATGGCTCTTGAATTAAATTGCTTTATGTTGGGTGAGACTTGGCAATGTGCCTCAGTTCAGATCGGAAAGTGAATATTCCACTTGTCATGATTATCTATCGCATTATTGCGTGAGCAGTGGGCGTGGCCAGTGCCTCCAAAAGTTGGTTGCCTTCAATTGCAACGCACATAAATCAATGACAATCAAAATTCATTTTGTTCGCCTTGATTTATTGCGTTTGTTTGATTTGCTAGAGCGTTAGCTGAATTCGCAGATAGATTGATAGACTCAAAGAGAGACAGAGTGAATCAGAGATATGTATGTAGAGTGAGGAGGGTATACATATATTTTGGACCTGCCTTTTCCTTATCAGCAATGCATATTAATGTAAACCGTGCTCTGGAGTCGTAACAATGTGGGATCAGCTTTGTTCGTCTCTGCTTTTTGATATTTCTCTTTGCATTTCTTTATTCTTTTTTGTATAAATATTAAATGTATAGGTTGTGGAGAAGCGAGAGGCAGGGGAACAGGTTGTAGGTGGGTAACCTTTCTGCCAAATCATCAATCAATCAAACGCGTGTGATTTGCTACAGTTCAAATTTCGCTCTTAGTTCAATCGTTCAGGCATTCAAGCAGAAATACAAATATTTGCTTTTTTCCAAAGTACAATAGCGCCTACAGACGTTTCTCCTACGGGGCGTGGCATACCTTTTTGGCAGAGGGCTCAGGAGCTGCGAGCTGTGAGCTGTAACAGCAGGAGAACTTAAGCCCCGTCGTCCGTCAGTCAGTCCGTCCGCTTGTTCCTTCACCTGCCTGACATGGCTTACAAAATGGAGGCCCAAAAGGGTAAGTCTCCTCTACTCGAAGCAGCAGCAGCTGCTACTCTCCTCTGACTGCCTAATCTCCTGTGTGATGTGCTTGCAACCTGTTACATAGCTGGCTGTCCTGTAAGTGCCATGGGCCAAGGGCCATGGACCAAGCACCAAGTGCGCTGAGAGTGCTCTGGACGAAGGCCTACCTGACAAATGGCATGGGTAATCAGCTCAGTGAAATTATTTAGAAAATTCAGGCTCAGACTTAAGAACGAACACAGAACACGGCAAGTGCTTAAAGGAATATGTTGAGGAATTTTTAAAAATAAATACAGCCTGATTTGTCCTGTAAAGGTTACACAATCTTGTGGTTGCAAGCTGATTATTATTCAAAAAAAAAAAAAATTGTAAATACTCTATACCTATACATTAAAAATTTACATGGAAATAAACTTTATTTAATAAAGCATAATTTAAAAAACATCTTTTATATTCGGTCACCCTAAAAAGTATGCTATACTTGTTTTGGTAGCTATCACTTTTAAGTTTTAAAAAATATGAACTATCATTCTATAACTTTTAATATTTATTACAGAGGCAGTTTTTACCAAAATACAGGGTTTGAAAATGCTACGCTACTCCGTAGTATTTCGAATTGCTCTCGCTACCGCTCTCGATTTGAACAGAGCCGTAGCATAGCCATAGCCGAAAAATAAAAAAGGATTTGCTCTGCTCGGAGCGAAATTTTGTCGCGTCAAAAACTATGCTATAGCTATAGCAAAAAAATTAAATTATATGCGCTACGGCTACGTAGCGGTAGCTAAAAAACTGAGAGCGAGGTGAGAGCAGAGCAAATGCAATTTTTTTCATTTACTACGGCTCTCGTGTGATTTTGATTTTCCTACAATTTTGTGATCTGAATTTTATTCATGTGTAGTGTATTCATTCACAATATTTAAATTAAATCAAAGTTTTTAATAAGTAAATCGGAATAACAAATTTTACGTAATGGAAACTTAGTGCATATTTTCAACACTAAACAATGAACAACGCTTTTGGGCCATAATCGGCAGAGGCAATCCTTACCTCACACCTTGCTTTAAGTGGTAATCCTGGTAGTACAGTATAAGACAACTCTGTAACATAACCGTCTTTATTGGTAATAAACGGTTAAAATAACAATGCATTACAAAACAGAGATAAAAAAAACGATCCCAAAATTGTAGGAAAATCAAAATCACACAAGAGCCGTAGTAAATGAAAAAAATTGCATTTGCTCTGCTCTCATCTCGCTCTCAGTTTTTTAGCTACCGCTACGTAGCCGTAGCGCATATAATTTAATTTTTTTGCTATAGCTATAGCATAGTTTTTGACGCGACAAAATTTCGCTCCGAGCAGAGCAAATCCTTTTTTATTTTTCGGCTATGGCTATGCTACGGCTCTGTTCAAATCGAGAGCGGTAGCGAGAGCGTAGCAACATTTTTGTAACTCTTGCTGCTACGGAGTAGTTTTTGCGAACCCTGCCAAAATACCTCCTTCGTTGCAAGTATAGCATACCCACTTGTTGTGATTGCAGAGTATTAAAAATAAATGAAGAGAAATTGATAAATTTGAAAGTTGATAAACATCTGGCCATTCTTTGTCAGTTAAATACCCTGAAAAGCTGGGCATTCCCCCTTAAAATGCCAGAGGACTCCCAATTATCTGGAGCAGGGACTAGGGAGGCAGTTCATCCGTTAAGGCTGCTTCCGGTTTTGGCAAGAGGCTGCTTCGTCTTCTTGGCCTGACAGCCAATCCAGTTGCTTTGCTGCTTTCCTGAATTGTTGCCAAAACAATTTATGTTGAATTTTGGGCAGCATTTTGCGCACAATTGAAAATTGTGAAATTGTGCAATTGCATTTGTCCTGGCAGGCGGGAAGGCATCGGCAAGGGCGGTGGAGCGGTGGAGGGGGAGCGGTGGTAAGTGATGGCAGGAAGTGCTGTGTAGCAGCTGCCGCTTGAGTTTTGCATATTTATTCAATATCAAAATAGGCGACAGTTAAATTGTAAATAAGTTGCAGTGGCAGTGGCAGTTGCAGCTGCCTCAAGTTGCAGACTCCTTTTCTTCCTTCCCGCCTCCTTAACAGCTACGGCAATAATTACGAACAATGCGATAATGCGGCTGCTTGCTTCGAAAACTTTAATGAGAGGCAGCACACAAAACGGAAGTGGGAGGACAAAGCGACAACAAGAGGACACAGTGGGAACATGGAAGGAGGTGGAAGAGGGGGAGAGCAGGCCTGCATAAATCCCTGAAGTGTTCACTTGGCTTCGTTTTTGCTGCACTGCCTCAAGTGCATTTGCTAATGACAAAGTCAAACAGGCGCGTGGCAACGACTTTCAGCGACTTCAGGCACTGACAAATGCCGGCACAGTGGCACAAGCCATGACATAACTTTGGCATTCAATTAATTTATTATTAATGTTGTTTTAAGTTGATATTTAATCGATGAAGGGCTGCGTGATCAGAAAAGGTACGGTTTGAATACTTATAATTAAAAATAATTAAACCTTAACATATTACAGTTATGGACATTTTTTCAGAATATTTTATCTCCTCGACTGTGAATACTTATAGTGCGAATTACTAATCATATGAAAAATGATTTTCACTAAAGTGTCAGACAGTGATAGGAATCTGAACTAACTAAGCGCTTTTTAACAAGCTTCTTAAATATATTACTTACCTATTCGACTTATTATTCTCTAGAATTGCTTCTTAACGAATAAATTAATAATTTCAAAGAATACTTTGCTTTAATTAAGTAAAAGTTTTATAATGCTCCACCTTACATTCACTTAAAAATATTGTGTCTATTGTAAATACATTTTTGACTATATTGCGTGACAATGTGCGCCGATTGCGTTTAGTGTTGCATGCTTTTGGGCGCGACAGACAATGCTCCTTTTCCGTTACCGTCAGTCGTCTGTCTGGCTGTCTGACTGTTTGTCTGTTGTCAGTTTGCTTTGCACATGTATTGGCGTGCGTGTGTGTGTGTGTCTGTGTGCCTCCATTTGTCGGTGAGTGTGCGTGCAATTTACGCGTCCAGCGTCAAGTGGCAGACGAGGCAGGCCGCAAGCTGCAGGCGTTGGCATTGCGACCAGTTGGCAGTCATGCAACTTTAGTGTGTGTCTGGTTGGCGGCAAGTGTTGAAAACATGTTAATTGCTAACAATAACAATAGAAAGAAACAAAAACAAGAACACGAACAACAACAATAACAACAACAACCAGCAGCAATTGGAGGCGTCAGCTTGACTGCTCCACTTGCAACAGCGACAAAGACGACAAACATTTCCATGTGGCAAGCGGAAGTTGTATGCCTGCCACACCCCCTCCATCCCCACCCCTCTCCCCTGCTATCAGACAAAGCTTTTCAAGTAGGCGAGCCATAAAAAACGGAAAGCAGAAGGAACAGAAGGGAGTCGCCAAAGCAGCGAGCGGAAGTATTTGTCATGATATTTATCGCATAAGCCGTTGTCGTTGCCGATGCCGATGCCGTTGAGTAGGCGGCCTCAGCAAACGGAAAATTGTGAAAATTTAATTGAAAATGTTGCCAGCCGAGGACACGTGCCACGCACAGGCGGACAGGAGCCGTAGGAGTACCAGGATCAGGAGCTGGGGCGGAAGGAGGCGCAGGCGGCACAGCAGCTCATCAAATATTAAACCTCTGCTTTTTTCTGTATTCCATTTGAGCAGCTGCTGCCAAAAGGGGGAGCTTAAAAAAAATAACAAATAAAAAGCATAAATAATATAAAATAAAATAATATAATATTTTAAAATGGGTCATCGATTGTACAACTTTTTATTTTGGAGCTAAAGTCTCCTGTGAATTGTGTGGATTACACTGGAAACTGTTTTTTCTTATTGTGTAAATTTATTGAATTTACTTTGAATATTTACAATCATTTGAAAAAGTGTAAAGAATGTTGAAGACTTTTTGTTTTTAATAGGTTTTCCGAGTAATTGAGAGTGAATATTACTTTATTGTACAATATTATATTTTTTATCTGTAGTTATATAGTTTCAATAGTTTTTCGTTTGATTTACGCTTTGGTAAAAGAAATAATTATAAAAGTATAAAACACCTTTGTCCGATTTTTTTAAGGATCATTAAGCTTTTTGATTAATATGTTTAATTTACACTGTTGCAAATACAAGTACTACGCTCTCTGTCTTCTCTATGGGGATTTTGCCTCTTCATATGCATCCAATTCTCTCAAAAACTTTATTTTTTGTACCCCCTTTGCTGCCACGCTTCTGTTATTTGTTATGGTCCTTTGTTAAGGCTCTTGTTTACACACTTTCTGCCGTCTTTTGGTACTAAATCATTTTGATTTTTTTCTGCCCGCTTTTTATATTATTTTTAACGCGGCATTGTAAATTTTTTATGACCCAGCAAACGATGGTTGCATTCAATTTAAAAATCACAACAGCTGAAATGCTACATCAAATTATAAATGTGCATATATAAGTAATAGAAATGCAAGGAAATTACTAAAAAAAAAATAGAAGATGTAATCGTTAAAAAAGCGCACGCGCTACAATCATTTGCTTTTCACATTAAAGCATATCAATTTTTAATTAAAAAAAAGAGAAAGAAAGAAATGGGCAACAGAATAAAAAACAAATAAAAGAGCCTGCGAAGTATCTGAAGCACATAATCCTTTTTAATAGCCAGCTACGAGCAAAAAATAAAAAAGGCTTTTTGCCTTACATAAAAATGTATCCAGCGAGACAGCACATAAAAAAATTACTGACGACGCCCGCAAATTAATTTGTTTATTTAGGCGGCATTTTTGCAGCTGTGTACCGAAACTTTTGCTGACAGTTTAAAAAATTTTAAATTTAAAACAAAATTAAAAGTATTATAGAGTAGAAAAAAACCTGTGACGAGGCACTTAGTTTGTATAGACAGGGGGGGATGAGAAAGCGGAGGTCAGTAACTGTAGCAAATTTACATGCAAAATATGCGCGAGTTGTAAGCAGTTGGTTAAAGCAAGTGTTAAAAGTGATTGACTAAGAGATACTCTGCATTTTCTAATTATAAATAATATTACCTAATCTTACTCTGATATCAAAATTAAAAAGATTTGCAATTGGAGAATCGAGGTAATGAAAATGGATGAATGGATTCATTTATTCCAAACTAGAGTATATAATATAAGAAATTAAAACTAATAATAATGGAATGCTTAAATAAATTAATAGGACCGTTACAATAGAAAATTTTTTTGTCTTAAAAAGTCAAGAAGAAATGGAAAGCAGCTAAATAAATTAAGTATTTTTTCATGTTAAAACAAAAAAAAATATATTTTGGATGCAGGTGTTTTTTGTAAGACAAATAATATTGAGCAGAAGAGCTTTAAAAAAATAAGTCTTATAATAATTTTCTTAATATTCTGATAGTTAATTTCGATTCAGAGTGTTACCCACAACAAATAAAGTATACCTTCCGTTAGAGCATTAGAAAAAGATGCTGAAATTGCAAATGACAAGTTTTGCACCAAGCAGGAGCATAAATAGAAGATGGCCTAGGATTGCGGAAAGGGCAAAGGGCGAAGGGCATGTGAAGTGGAAAGTGGAGTGAGTATATTGTGTATGAGTGTGTGTGTGTATATATGCATGTGGTTGTGCAGTGTATGAGGGAGGCATGACAGTTACATTGACACACTTACTGCATGATGAAGCAAAATGAGTGACAAACTGACTGCGGCACGTTGTACGTTGTAAGCTGCTTATTAAGCGCCGCCGCTGTGGTTGCATCCGATGCTGCAGCAGTGGCAAGAGCGTTTGACATGCTGCACAGCTGCACAGCGGAGCTTCGTGTGCCACATTTCCGCACAACAATTTCAAGCTGCGACCCATAAAGCGAGTCGGCCAAATATGTGTTTAAATGAGCGCAAAGCAAGCGGCAAACTTAAAGTGAATAAATGGGTTACTTTCACTTAAGGGGCCCCGCTTCGCGAGCTGGGGAATGAGCGGGTTGAGCTTGGGGTAAAACCCTTACCCAAATCAATGTCAACTGCGGCTGTTTCAGCAAAATGCAAAAAAAAAAGAAGAGTGTGATTCCGTGCCCCTCTGCGTGGGTGGCAAGTGCCCGCACGTGCCTCCAGTTGATGAAGTTGCCGCGTTAACAGCCGTTAAACTTGCCACACGCAAAAGGTTTCGACGTACCGTTGAGATTTCCTCGCCCGAATCTAACAAAACTTTTTCCCTGCTTTCAATAAATTAACAAAATGACAGCAACAACAAACTGAGGGGAAACATTTTCTCTGCGAAAAACCAAAGCACTCGAAGTGCGAATTTCAAATAGCAATGTATCTTTTTCAATTTAAATTTAATGTACTTAAAATTTAATGTAATTTAAAATTTAATGTACCTCAAAATAAATAAGGTTTAATTTACTTTAGGAACTTAAAAGAAATTTTTTTATAAGATATAGTATTTGTTAAAATTAATTCTAATCGCTTTAAATAAAATGAAAAATTTTAAAGCATACATTTTTTTACAAGTTCTTATTCATAGTGAGAACATTTAATTTCTTTTATTGTTTTACAACACATTTGCTTAAAACTAAATTAAGTACAAAGTAATATATTAATTCCTATATTATATTATTATAATATTATAGTAATATGTTATTAAATACAACAAAGTTATTTAATTTATACATGTAGTGCTTGTCATTCTATTCAGTTTGTCGAAGTTGTTTCCTCTGCAAGTGCAAATTGTTAACTCCTTTACATACGTCGTATTTAAATACTCAGACTTCGTGCTGACATGGAAATGCCTGTGCCATGTTCTCATTAATTTGCCATACAACATCAGCTGCACCAACTAAAACGAAGCTAGAAAATGAAGAGGGTAATGCTTAAACAGATACTCTGCAAACAGTTTTAGTTAAATTCGTTTGTCAAAAAAGATTAAATTGTGTTTTCACTCAGGTAAAATGAATTGTCTAATCATATAACATTAGTGCCATTATAAAATTAATTTAATCAAATTTAAGTTTATTGTGAAGTGTATTACATATTTATTCAGATTGCATTGCAGCCTATTGCTCTGCTCATTTTATAGGGTATAATTTCAATGGCTGGCAGCAATTCTTGATGTGTCTGCCTTCTCGATGTTGCTGTCGTTGTCTGTAGCTGCTGTTGCGCATTTAACGAGCGCCATTTTTAAACAGACTGCCATGCAGACACGAGTTGCTAAAGCTGTTTGAAATATTGCACATTCGCAGCGTTGCCAGAGAGGCAACATCACATCACATCTCCATCCACATGTTGAGCTTAGATGTTGCTGTTGTTGTCTTCGATCTGAGCAACATTTACTTTCAATCAAGCTGAAGCTGTTCTCTCAGCTCAGCTCAGCTCGAGTGCGAATCTCAATGGAGAAACAAAACGCTGAAGTGCAAATGAAATGAGATGCGATGCGAAACGAAACGATGTGAGTTCAACAAGCAGCTGCAGCTTGTCAAACTGTTGTTAAACTTTTTTTGTGTTTGTTCTTGCCATTTCATGTACGCTTTCGAAATATGATTTCTGTTTTGCTTTATTTCCGAAGTGGCAAACAGCTAAACAAAGAAAACTAACAGCCAATGCAGTCATGTGTCATCTTTGTACGAAAGACACATGAGTTGCCCAAGCTCCGAGCTTCAAAATCAGCTGCATTTGGTTTAACTTGGATATTCTTGATCAGTTTCTTGACAGTTATAACTCCGCTGAAATACAAAAACTACTATTAATCAAAATGATTTTAAAAGTGCCTGTCTTAAAGCTTAATCTTAAAAAGGGAACTTTATTATAAATTAACAATTATTTATTACGAGTGCATTATTTTTATGCTAATTACTGAACAATTTTAATTGTAAAGCTTTGGCATTAGTAAATATGAGATATTGAAATCGAGAACACTCTAAGATTCTCAAAAACAATGCTTATTTTGTGCTACATTGGCAAATATTGGTGCATTCTGTTCTGTTGTCGAGCTGCAAATTCGAGAGTGCATTTTGACATTTTCGTGCGCTTCGTTGAGTCCACAAAGTTAATGGAATAGCACGCAGGCCAAACAACGATATGTATTCATATCGGATGTATCCTGAGTATGCCATTTCAATGTGTGTGTTTGTGTGTGTTTGTTTGTTGGCAGCTAAGCAAGGAGATTCTCATGCTGAAGTGCGCGTGCATTGTGCCTGGATAAGGGAAAACAATGGGAACGTTTGCTTATAGCCAGCTTGGGTTAGCATTGGCAGCTGACTTTGCTTTCATTGCCTTTTCCTTTTGCTTGCCGCCTGCTGGGCATTGTTAGGATTTTTGGTAGCTTAAAGTGTGCCTGATTCAGGCCTACTCTCTAAGTCTGGCTAATTGCCTGACTGCTGCCATTGATCTTATCGATTTGTGGGCTAACCGAAATTTTGCTTTTATTATTTTTCTTTATTTTTTTGTAAATTTTTGCAGCTGCATTTGGCAAATATTTATGATATTTCTGTTTAGATTCGACTTTCATTTTATGTGCATTCTTTGCACATACATTTCCACAATAGTTTTGCAATTGAAGAACAAGTTTGATTTGGTCTGGATAGAATTTTGAGAAAGAACAAAAAGAAAACATGGCAAACGGAAGGAAAAACTCGTTTATTTATTGCCTAGTTAAGGCATAGCTTGGATTAAAAAAAAAAACAAAATCAATAGAAAGTTAAGTTCTTATATTTGTTTGCAAAATGTAAATTTCAAAATGTTTAAGGCCTAAGAACTAAGAGTAACTTCATCCAGACCTATTTAAAAATCCCTCAGCGAGTAAATATTATATGTAAATACATATATAGCTCGTGGCACCAAAAGTAATTTCCTGTCAGTGTGAGACCCGAGTGTACACCTGGATAACTTTTTTGGGGCCATTTCTTTCGCTGGATTTATTTTGGCACCTGCGGGGTAATAATCACACTTTGTAATTTCATTAACGCTTTCATTTCCAGGCAGCGCCTGTCACTAGCAATTATGAGGAGTAGAAGAGAAAGAAGAGGTGAAGGAAGGAGCACACCTAAAATCCAATTGCGAATTACGCCTTCGTTTTGGGCCACGCCCTTTGGCTAAAGGCGAGGGAACCTCTCACACTGTTTGTTGCACATTAATTTCGCCTTATGAAATCTTTTGCACATTAAATCGCCTGATGCGTAACCCTTTGCAGCGAACGCGCCCCCAAGGGCCACGATCCTGCTCCTGTTAAGGACCCAAAGTTACGCATTAAAAACCTTTTTTGTTATGCTTCAAAAGTCGTAAAACTGAGTTTTATGAATGCGATTAAGCGCGTGAACTGCACGAAAGCATATTTCACTTGGTCTTCATTTTTTCCTTCTCCCCTCTCTCTCACACACTCTCGACTCACTTGCTGTCTTTCTGTCCCGCTCTGTCTGACTGTGTGTCTCTATTTTGCGTCCTACTTTGCTGTTATTCCCGGAATTTGTCATTTTTAATGACTGCGAAAAGAATGCGCTTGTAATTACATGGCCAAAACGAAAAAATACTCGTCACTATATGAGGGCTATTTCATTGTATTGTATATCATAAATTATTTTACTTATTTTACGCCGTAATGAAGAACAGCACTAATTGCGTAAACAATATATTTTTTGTTGCAACAGTTTATTATAACTAAGCATCACTTTGTAGATATATATACAATTTCAGAGTTATATATAATTTATTTCAAAAACTTTGAATTAAATATGTTGACAGATCCATTTCAAATTTAGCTCAAATTCAAGCCAATTCTATTTAAATAAAGTTTAAACTTTTACTTGAAGTAGGAGATTTTCACGAATTGCTGAATTTAATTAGAAGCTAAGCACGCTGAAAATTAAAAGGTCCAAAAGCAACTGTATCATAATTAAAATTAATTGAAATACTGAAAATATTTTCACAGCAATTTCAGATATTTTAGCTTCAAGTGCTGTCAATAAATAACGTTTATTTATAACGGCGAGTTATAAATTGTGTTTGTTGTGAGTTTTATACTCTATTTCTGTTCAAGTGGATAAAAGCATATAATAATTTTTAATACATTTATATTTTGGTTTAGTTTATACATAATTTCTGGTAATTTATTTCAAGCGAACTTATTTTATTACATATTATTGCTAGTGGCAATAACTATTGAACTAATTTTCACATACTGCCTAAAGCTTTCCATTCAATTTCCATTTGAGAATTTAGATGTTTAAAGTCAGTCAAAATTGTATTTCATATTTAAAATAGTTGGCAAGTGTTGTCCTTAATTACTCAGCTTAGCTGAAGAGCATGTAAGTGTCGTTTTATTCTGTCGCAGGCGAATTCTACCTTTTCATTTAGCTGTTTGGCTGCCTGAATTGCAGTTGTAACTAAGTAGCATGTACCTCCCAGCAAATGCGAACCAGCCAGCCAGCTAGGCAGTGGCATTCACACACAACTGTGCCACGCCCCACCACCCCGCTTTGAATGGGAGAAGCAGGGGGAGGACGAGGGGGAGGTGGAGAAAAAAACCCTCAGCGCAATTTGCTATTGTTCTCACTGGCAGCCACTACTTAAATCCGTTTCCTCGGCTGCTTGTCTTTCATTTTAGTCAGCTTTTCAGCGTGCTTGTCGTCAGCGTCATATCCTTGAAGGTGGCAATGTCTGTGCTGCTCTTGCTGCTCCTGCCATCCCACTGTCGTGCTGTCCTTCGGTCCCTCAGTCCATTCGTCCATTCGCCTGGCTGGCTTCGCTTTCTTTCTATTTGGCGTAGCATTCGCACTTAAGTGATTTTGACACTTGTCCTACTTTCCATGCGTTGATTTTTGTGTCAGCAGTACTCAAATAGTGCCACACCCTTACCCTTCCTCCCTTTCCCTTCTTCCCTTCCTTTCTTTAGGCTGCGTTTGCTGCTGCAGCTTGCCAGCCGCTGCTGAAGTTGTTCACCTTTCAATACGCTGCCACTATAGGAACTTTTCTATCTTTTTTCCGCTTCTTTTTTTTTGTGGCAGGGCACGTAAAGTGGCAGCAACTTCAGTTCCTGGTACTTTTCTCATTTTCCCTTTTTTTCCTGCATTTTCCGATGCGTTTGTCTCTTTTATTTGCGTTCGTGCGTTGTTTCTGTTGTTGCTGTTGTTGTTGCTGGTGATCTAGAGCTGTCATCATTCTGTTCATAAAACTCGACGTCATCAGCGTCTTTGGCCTGCCAAGGAAAACAACAACAACAACAGCAACGAAACAAACTACAACAACAATGGAGCTGAAGTGCACTTCTGTGGTTTTTCGTTGTGATTTGTGTGTAGAAGTGTGTGGTTGAGGGTGTATCTATGTGTGTGTGTGTGTGTATCTCTGACAACAGTCACTCAGTTTTGCCAGCTATGTTTTTCCCACTCTCTCTCTCTTTCTCTCTCTATTTGCTTAACTGTTTGTCTTGGCCATATTGTTGTTTTGCTTTTTGAGCTTTTTGGGCTCAGCTGAGCTGCAGCACTTGCTTACAATACAAACGCATTACAAATGATTTGTGTTCTTGATATCCACAAATGCAACTGGTTGCCAGAAGCAACAGTTAAACACAAACAATCGAAGCTAAAGTCGCATTTCGTCGCAGCTTTATACATCGACATATACAGCGACAACCGCAAAAAAGTAGACTATACTTTTTATGTGCGTTGAGAAAAACTTGTGTAAATTAAATCATTTCCTGAAAACTCAACACAGCTACGCCAAAGAGCAACTTTTGTGGGCCAAAAAGTTTTGACAAGAAATTTTAGCTTTTCATTTCTTTTGTCAAAGTATATTTTACACACACATAGAAAGGGGGAGAAAGAGTGGGCGGGAAAATGGCAGACAGAAAGTCACTTTGGCATTAAAAACTAATTTTATTTCTAATTAATTTTGACGTCTCGTCGTTTGTGGTTAAATATTCTGGCACGCGAAGAGACTTTCTTTATGGTGCGGGCTTCGAGGCGAAGTCATTAAAAAAGTTGCCAAAGACTTTTCTCCGCACACACACTGATAAACTTTCTGCACGTGCAGGGGATGTGTGAGTGTGTGTGTGTGTGGAAGTGTATGTGTGTGTGTATTTAGTTGTCAGCGTCAGCTACGTCGCACATTTTAAATGCCTCAAATGAAATTAACAAAGAAAAAGCCGTAAAATGTCACCGCAGCAGGTGTACATATGTAATATATATCCATGCACACACACACAGACACGCACACTCACGTGTGGTTGATTGTGTGTAAGTTGTGGTGCTTTTGGCATGCCCAAAGCCTCACATTATCCAGCAATGGGCGCTCAAGTTGACGGCTTTTGGTAAAATTTTAAATGAAGGCAACGACGATTTCTCTTCCATTTTTTCTTTTTCGGCCACATAAAATTGTGTGAACATTCTGTGAAAACTTGGAACGGGCAAAAGAAGAGGAAGCAGAAGTGATGAAAAACCACTACGAATTAAATATGTGTTTTAGTTTGGTAACCAAAAAAGTTGCTGAGCTGCTTTTCGTTTTGGCTTCTCATTTTACTTGTTTTTAGATTTTTTTTACCCAAAAACTTTTACGGCTAACAAAGTGGCTTTGTTTCAAGGACTTGGCTTGAAAAACCGCTTGAGTTATTTAAGAATGTGTCTCGATGCCTTGAAGTAGATGGTTGAAGAGATTATGAATTTGAATGTGTTGTATATAAATTTGATGGGTTAAGAAAGTTTTAATTTAAACGTTACTTATTCTAAAAATAACTTAAAATTATGATAGTATCTTATTTTGACGGGGAAATTAATGCTGTATGTCTCTATAAAGTATAAAATAATTAAATAATTTTACTTTGATAATTTTAAATAAAAACTTTACTTTCAAGGGCATATTTATTTTAAGAAAATTGTATTACGGAAAGTGTTCCGTTCTCCGTTTCAGTAGTTTATAAATGATTTTAATTAAAATAAACAATCAAGTCACTTGTCCAATCACATTCTATGTGAATGGGAGTCACCATAAGTGAGTGACTACTGTACTACCATAATTAAGTTGTCGAGAGTATGATCAGCTGGTGTGCTTTGTTTCTGGCTCGTGGTTGAAATTAAATCGGATGTGAAGTATTTGCTTAAAAGCTTTCAATCTGTATTGTTGTAGACTACGGGCAATCTGTTTTCTATTGTACATCCGGTCAGGAAAAAGCAGCAGCAACAATCAATGGGAATCAAACAAAAAAAACATAAGAGAGGGGAAAAATTGAATAAATGCCTCATCGATAGCAGGCATAACTCACTTTGTGGCACAATTAAGTATGCCACACCTACACACAGACAGCAAGAGAGACGTGAAGAGGTGGGGAAAGAGTGTGTGTGTGAGAGAGAGAGAGAGTAGGGTTGCTTGGTGGAGTGGGCAACCCTTTAAAACCGCTGTTGACATTGCTTCATTTGCACTTTGTTGGCTGCGTCCGTGCCACGCGGACTCTGCTGCAACTTGCGCTGTGTAATTGTTTCATTTAACTGCATTTAATTGAATATTTCACGCGCGTTTGTTTATGTGCAACAGCAACAGCATCAACAGCAATTGCAATGATAAATTGTTTACGCAATTTAAGTAAATAACTGCATTTAAAATGCTGGTCATATCTGTCCGTCTGTCCTTCTGTCCGTCCCCCTCAATTGCCAATTGCTGCAAGCTGACGACCATGTTGCACACTCGCTGCGGGGATTATTACCGATGTTAACAGCACTCGTATAATTTCCACAGCCCTTAAAATCTTTCGCCTTGGAATTTTTACCGCAAATTGTGACATCAACATTGAACCTGCCGCATTTGTTTATTAGTTTTGATAAAGCCATAAAATGACAGCAGGTCGCCCTCATGCGAGCAAACACAACGAACCAACTGTGACACTAAGCGCTTTAAGATTTGACCTCGCTTTGGGCTTTTCCTGTACACCCTGTAGCGAGTAAATAAGCTTAGTGGGTATTATAAGCTTAAAGTCTTTGTAAGGAACAGAAGAAGATTTAAAAATATTTTAAATAAGATATAAGAGTACGCTCTGAGGCTTGGTAAATGGATTATATCTTTCTTTTAAATTCCATGTAATTATATTTTCCTTTAAATACATCTAAAAATTTATTCTAATGATCATCAACCTGTCTTCATTCTCTTAGACCTTTTTCTATCTTATGTATATTTACTTATAAGGTATCTTTTCATGCAAGCAATCTTTAGTTTGTCCTCCAACTTCTTTATTGTCGTTTTTGTTGCCTGTGTTTGGTTTTAGTTTTTGTTGTGGTATCAAAAATGCCGTTGCCGCTAAACCTTTGAGCAAATGCAAATAAAATGCAAACGCACACAAAAACACGACTCTTGTTTACCTATCCATGTCAGCTGTGTGTGTATGTGGGTGTGTGTATGTATGTATTTTGTTTACCCGGCTGCGGGCCGTGTTGGGATCTGTCAGTACTCGTACTCGTACTTGTATACTCGTATTTGCATAAATTTTTCTCTATGTACGAACAGAGAAATAAGCTGCAAATATACGAGTATTACGCATACGCCGCGTTGCACCACCAATTTGTGATGCTTCTGCAACAAATGAAAATACGCAGCTCAGAACTGCTCGATCAGGAGATATCTTAACTTAAGATAAACTGCTGATGAAGTGAAAGAGAGATATTGATATTTAAATATTTTAAATTAAGTCGCTTATTGATTACAGGAAGAATCCTTCCGCACTTCAATGCATAAGTGAAAAGAATTCGCCTGGTATACACAACTGCATATTTTATGAATAAAGGGTATTCTGTTTCTGGCTATATTTCTTAATGATTTATATAATTTATTGTGTTTAAATTTTATATAAGTATATTTTCCTTGATAATTCAGATTAAAATGGAAAAATTTAACACATTTAAAAACTAAATGATTATTTAAAAATATATCCGGCTTATCAACTGTTCTACTTTATTAAAGGAAACCTCTTTCCTTTGAATCCAATTTGCAAAATTCTCAACTGTCTTCAGCTCCAACTGATTCCCTCTTCTCCAGAGATAGGAATGCTCCATGCACTTATCCCGCCCTTCCTCTGTCAGACACATTCATAAATTAACAAACTTTTCGTGAGTGAGTATAGTTTTCAAAGTGACAACTCACGTCGTGTCGACGCTTTTAATTTAAAATCAAAACTCTCTTTCTGCCACTTGCCACATCCCGGAGTTTGTGGAATATTTTGTTCCTCGATACTTGCTTCATTAGCTATTCAAAACTTGCTGCAAGTACGAGTATAGTATATCAGGCGGGACTCATCAGCATCAAGGACTTGCCACAAACTGCAGCCATAATGTTTGTCTGCCTCATGCTGAGCTTTTTGGCAGCCCTGAACCTATCTCTTCTTCTTCTTCTTCGACTGCCACTTCGTCTTCCTTTGTTGGTTTTCCTCGACTGCTGCAAAACTTATGCCGCCACTTTATGAAGATGAGGCATTGCTGCAGCTTGCCAGCGTTGCTGTGGCGCATAAATTAATGAAAATTTATTTATGCCCAAAAATATGGAGCAAACAACTGCGAACGATGAACGGCAATGAAGCCGTGTGCCATCAAATGTTTTCCACTGCATTAGGCACACAGACTGGAACATTAGCACAAACACACTCACATGCATGCATATTTCACTTAAAGATATTGTTGTCGTGCTCAGTGGTAGCATTAACAACAACAGCAACCATAACACAAGCAACAACAGCAACTGCAGCTCAATGAGCAAATGGCATGCAACAACAAATTCTAAGAGGGTCATTTAGTATTGTATTGTATTAAGTGTGGACCTGGCAGTTACGTTTTGAAACAGCTATCGTCTACACTAAAATAGTTTTAGTAAGCTACCAGCTGTATTTATTTATGGAAAAATATAAGAAAATATATTGCAGATTAAGTTTATTTTAACAACAACTTTTAATCTTTTGAAAGCATTGAAATAGAAAGATTGTTATGTGTTTTTCAAAGTGAAGCTTTTAACTGTGTTGAATTTACGATTTTTTATTTGCTTATATTCTTCAAAGTTTATTGTATTAAAGCAGGGACTGCAAATAAAAGTTATGAATGCTTATTTCAACTAAAAAATCAATGTGAAGGAAATATGCTATAGTAAGATGGTATATTACACAAAAATTCTAATTTCAGTCGGAACTATCGATATCAGCCAAAAGCTTCTATTTTCAATTTATAAGATATTAATAAAATTTAACTCTTTTTTTATTTTTATTGAAAAAATGAGAAATAAGTGTCATTTCAGTTTTTATTAAAAATTAAATTTCCATGATAATTTTTGACTTTTTAAATAAAAATTAAAAATAATTGTTATTTCGTAACTTTAAAATAAAAATTTTAAAAATAATTTTTAATATGAAATTTTTATTTTAAAACATAACAGTTACGGTCCCTGATTTTAAGAGCAATTGCAATTTACATAACGAAATAAGTACATAAAAAATAAATAAATAATTTAAAATGTAAAAAATAAAATCAATTTGTTAACCATTACGTACTGTTAGAGATTCTCCCTTGACGTGACCAAATAAAAACGATCTGTTGCAAGGATAACAAGCAGGTGAGTATTAAGTGTAGACTTGTGTCCATTTTGGGTGGTGCAACAAAATGACTTTTCCTGCCACTTGCCAAATGGTCAACATTATATGTGCAACGCCCTCACAAAACGAGTTGGCTATTAGAGATTTTTTTCACTCTTTTTTTTGTTGCTGTTTCTATTGCTGTTGCTATTGTTGTTGTTGTTCTTGTGTTGTGTTGTGCTGTGTTGCATGCAGTTTCCGGTTCCGTTTGGCTTCCACTTGACTTCCGTTGCGCTTGTCACATGTTTTGCATGTCGTCACGCGCCCGTACTGCACTTTAAATGCACTTATCTTGGGCGACAGTCCAGTCAGTTGGACATTTTGTAGCTGCTTTGTCGAAAATATCAACAAAATTGCGAAGCAAAACACACATTAGCTCTATCTACACGTATTTAAGGAGCGTGTGGGGCAAATGGGCGACGGCTGACGGAGGGGGGTTGGCCTTTTTTATGTGCTCTTGCCACATCATCAATTACACATTTTACAACTTCTGACTAACTGTCTGGGGACGGCAGAGCGACGTGCTGGGCCACTGACAAAACAGACATAAATCAAACATTTCCCACGTTGCGAAACAATTTCCGGCTGCATGGCAACTCAAGACTGCCACCATGTGTGTGTGTGTGTGGGTGTATCTGTGTATGTTGTCTATCTTTTTGCTGAATTTTATTTATGGCATCCGCCAAAACACAGACAGCAAGACAGACTGAGAGACAGACAGACATATGATATATAGACAAAATGACTTCAGTTAGAAAATTTACAATTGCTTTTACTTGATACATAATTGTTGCTGTTGTTGCTTTTGTTGTTGTTGTTGTTATTACTGGCTTTGGCGCTTTTGTATTGCATTTTGATTTGTGGTTTACAAGCTTTTGTCTGGCTCATAAATTTGGCTTATAGCATTTTGCATGACATTGTATGGTTGGTTTAATGGCAACTGATATGATATCCAAAATGTTGCAATTCCAAATTGAATAAATGAAATTTAATATGAAAGCTGTTTCTTCCTTTCCTTTGCTCCACGTTGCGTATACGTAACATAATTTAATTCTGCTAAATTGATATTCAATTACATTTTGTAGACGGCAAAAGCAGAATGGTTAAGAAATTGAATTTCTGTTGAATCTACTATGATAAATTTATGTTTTTGTTTCAGGCACGAGCGCCGTTCAACAATTGCTGATATTTGTGGCAAGTTGAAGCCACAAAAAGTTGCTCAATTTGTCACACAGCAAAACTTTAACACCCCATTCTCCGCTGACTCAAAGTTAGCAATGTGTGGCAGTGTGGAGAGTGAAAGAATTCTTTTAGTTTGGCCCTTGGTACTGTGCCACCTTTCGCAGTTTGCCAATTTACGCTTTATATACGAGTCTCGTTCGGGCCATTTGCGACAAAGAAAATGCAATGGCAAAGGCAAAGGGCCAACGACCAGCGCAGGAAGCCCAACTTGATTCAAGAAGCTCACAGCTGCCGTTAATAGCAATACAGCCCTATTGGAGTTGGGTATGCCAGCTGCAGAAATACTCTGCAATAAGTTGGCAGCTGTTGAAGCATATCTTACTTTAACTTTAAGAAATCTACTCGACATTCAGCAGTTCTTTTTATATTTTACTTGTGCGATTTTATTCGCCTTCATCTTATTGATTTTCTGCAGGGTATTAAAGTCATTTCATTTGATTGGTTCATTATTTTCATTATTGGTCACATTTTATGATTGTTGTCGTCGGCCTTTTGCTGCTGAGGCGCCGAGGCATTTGTGGCATGCAGCATAATTTAATATGTTCAGCTCTCGTTTTTATGTGATACCTTGGCGTTTGCTTTATTGTGCCGCTTTATGTGTTTATTTGGCTTGAAAGGGTTTTTCCATCTTTCTCCCACTCTGCACGTAGGATTTCAATCCTTAGTGCTTGCATTATTTATTAGACATATTTTGCGACAGCTTGAGAGATGCGACTTTGAGTATTATTATGATTTTGCGTGCCAAACAAATGGCCAGGGTCAGCACATAAATGATGGGCACTTTTGCTGGCCCATAACCCATGAATCTAATCAACAGATTGAATGCCGACACAACCTGTTCTGAAGTGCTCTGTAAAACTCTTTCATTTGTCATATAATTTAATAGAGTCAAGTGACGAAATGGGTCAAAAAAGCATTTAATAGAATTTCAACGAACAGCAAAATATTTTAATTATTCATTGACCTCATTATTTACACATTTTTGCCAATTAAGTTGACAACAACCAGAAACAATTGATATGATATATGTATTATATATATCAATAATCTATATATTTATTGCATTTCACAATATCAAATTCCCATAAATTCAAGTGCACAGAGAGTTGTTGCCGTAATTGACAATCGAATTTGTCATAAATAAATGCAAATCAAGTTTTATTCGAATCTGTTTTTTGGGCACGATTCTCTGCAGTTGACTTTAATGAAAAGCGGTGACCGAGGGAGAAACGAGGGAGACGAAGTTGTTTATGACTCGAAAACAAATTGTGGCAGTAAATTGCAAGTTGATTTCATGAAATTTATTTGCTTTGTAAAAAGCAAACTCAATGACCACAGACACAAGAGGATTGTGAAGGGGGAAAGAGGAAAGATTTTCATTGTTTCAGTACGAGAAATTTAACATATCTTAATGCACACAGTCAGCTGACTGTATACATAAATGAAGCTAACTTCGCAGTGAGTTGCACTGAGTTAACTGGCAAATTGAGCAAATATTTATTTGCATTTTTGTGCCTGCCTGACTGCCCGCCTTAAGGGTCCTGCCCCAGACAATCTGAATCTGCCAGATACGTTTTCCATTTGCACCTGCACTTCAGTCCTTGATGTTTATTTTAATTGAATTGCTAGCTCAAGGCTCATGGCTCAAGGACACTGGCAAGGTTACATGCCCGGTTGGATAACCCAGTTAGTTGAGTATCCAACTTGGATCTGGGACGTCGAGATATTTACTGTTTAGCATAAATTAGCAGCTGCTCTTGTAATTGTGTATGCAAATTAAATTTTATATACCACGACAAATGCCATTTAAATCATAATTTAAATGCATTAACTATTTATTTACTTGGATCCCAGTGCAAAACTTTGTTGAACCACTTAAACAGTTGAATAGAAAATATAGAAAATTGTGAAATTAAAATAAATAATTTAAATGTGTGGCTTAATTAAAATCAATAAAATATATATGCATATAGAAAACTCTTTACCAATACTAAATTTAATAAATACTATTTATGTGCATATTTGCAAAAATATGTATATAAGATTCTATTCACATTTATATTTTTCACTTATGACTTGAATTTAATATTAAATGGATATTTGTTTGAAAGCCTATTATAAATTACAGTCAAAGTGGATCATTTGGTATTTAATCTTTTTGTTTTCATTAGTTAATTGAATTTATTTACATAATCTCTAGCAATGTTGTTATTTCGACTTTAACATGGACTTAATTAACTTGCAGAACAGCAACTGAACCCAAAACTGAAACGTCAAGTAGAAGCAGCAACTAAGAACTATATCATATTTAAAGCATAATTGAAAGTGACAAAATAACAACCAAATTGCCAACCTAGTTTGGTCAAATCGACAAACACATGAAAATGCTGCTAATAGATTTGAGTTGAGTTCGTTGCAAGATATTTTGCTACTGTTAAGTAAACGCAAAATATTATAAAGCTGAGGCAATTTCCGCTCTGTGATGCTGGTCAGTTGGACAGATGAGTGAATGGGAAAGAGAGGCCTCAAAATGTCCATCAAAATGTCAGCAGGCATAACTGTGGCCGGCGCAACCAAACTGATAAGATATGAAAAGCAATTTACGTAAACTGTCAACGACAAATTCGTTATGGCAATGGCCTGGCACATAGTCAGCCAGGAAGGACACAGGACATCACTGTACAGGCTTGCTCAATGGAATTAAATTACAATTCCCCACGAAATGGAGTAAGGAGTATATAATCAATGTGTCATATTTTCTCTTTATAATTGCAAACAGTTTCGACAACTTAAAGCCCCATGACAGCTGAGGCTATAAGCCCGGCTAATTGATGCGCCTGATGACATGGTCAAAGAAAATACATTGGCCATAAATGTTGGAGCTGTATATGGTGCGCTGGGCATTCTTCATATAGCCACAATGGCAGCCAGCGTTCACACAGATGATCTTGTGATCGCCTCGATGCATCATCAGCAGACTGTGTGCTCCCTCCGAGATGACCTTATAGTTGTCGCTGTCGTTGTAGACCACCTTGTTCTTGTTCCAATCAAAGTAGCTCAGCTGATAGGGCGCTGGCATTAACTTGTCCTTGCCCTCGAATATGGCTGGCCAATTAACATAATGCTCAGAGTTCTTAAAGCGTGACTCTCGAAAGCTTTGCTCCAAATCAATAAAGCCTGAGACTTCCAGGCCTTTCTTTGAGCGCATTACAATAAAGATAATGGTCTGCAAATGTATCGAATTAGTTAACTTCATGGTATGAAAATTACTCGTACTTGCCGATGTCTGTTTGTTGAGCAGAAGGGATTCCCGCTTGGCGAACTCCGCCAATACATGATCATTGCCATGGTAGCCATCTCCGAAGAGTGTGGAATCACTGATGCCACGTGGTCTCAACATATTCTCGAGTTTCATGCGCTGGTCCGTGTACTCCGAACGACTCAGCAGGCGACCCATGCAGCTCTTGCCACAGGCATTCTGTATGAGTGACCTGCTGACTCTCCAGTTACGCATATAGCGCACATCGTTCACAGTGATAAAGTGATCGAGATACTCCTCATACGAGTTGTAATTCAACAGAGTCATGATAGCACAAAGAGCAACAAGAGATCAAAGAAAATAACAGAAATTCAATACAAAATATGTGAATGTTGAAGCAATCTAAGAACTTGAAACTGAAATCTGACAACCAAATCATTGCTTAAACTTTACTGGCTATAATAAGTTTTTTAGTATTAAAAACAATTTGCAAAAATATAAATCTAAGCTTGAATGAATAAAAAAAAAAAAATATTGGCTTTGCCTTAAATTAATAAGATTTTGAACGTTTTGAATATGCTAGATTAAGCTTTAAATTAGCTAAGCAGGCAACACTGAATATTAATTAAATACTATTCAGCACACACTAATACATAAACACTCACATGCAGACGCACACATTTGCAACGCTTTACTCGTGCTGTAAATTTAATAAAGGAAAAACTTTACAATGCCCCTCGCCGAAAGTTGTGCATATTTTCAATTACAGTTTTCTACATGCCGCATGACACGACGACTACTGATGTGCACACACACACACACACATACAAATGGACATACATGGCGCATACAAAACTAATTACTTCATCAAAATTAAAAAGACTATAGTATGTGAAAATTTCATTTCAGCCTGAAAGTATGCAACATTTTTTTCCAAATCCGTTTTCGCCATTTTGCAATGTTTGCACACTTCCGGTGCAAAAAGGGAGTTAAAGCTCTTTATGCAAGTGTTAATTTAAAACTGATAATCTACAGTTAAATTTAACCGCAAATCAAAAATTTATTTATTAAAATAGCCACAAATCAGTCGGAGAGTAAATTCATTAAGCATCTATTGTTATATTCCAGCACTCACATTGCATACAGGACATTTCTCTTTCTTTCAACTACGTATATATCCATCATTCACACTTATTCTGCTTAAAGTTTGTCTTCAACATAATTAAAAAATCCAAATGTTTCTGTATACTTCTTGGTCAACTTTTCATGCACTCATTCTGCCTATAGGGTATATTTAAGTCCAGTGTTATGATTATCTGCTTACTTGTTTTCAATTTTACAACATTGCTAAAAAGAGTGACTGGCTTTTGTATTTGTGTGTGTGAGTGTGCGTGTCAATGTATATATGTGTGTGTCCGTGTACTTTTACGCTATTTAAACACGATTCCCCACTGTTTGCTGTTGCTGCTGTCGCTGCTGCAATTAACATGCTGCTGCTATTACTGCTGCTGCTGTTGTTGCCGTTGTTGCTTCCACAGCCAACACTTGAAGCTGACTCTGTAGCTGCTGCCAGTGTTGAGCTGCTGCTCCTATTACTGCTCCCACTTCTCTTCTTGTTACTGCTGCTGCTGTTGCAGTTGTTGCTCTGTTTTGCGTGCTTTGTCACCATCTTGCAGTTAGCCGCCGCCTTGAGCGCGTAAATTGCTACTTCGCGGCGCCCACACCAAGACTTGTGCCTTCTTCATCCCCTTCCCTCTCTCACTCTCTCTCTCTCTCACTGCTGCAGTTTTCACTTTACTTCAGTTTACTTGCGACTTCCCCTCGTTGAGGAGACGTCATTGTTTGACTTGGTCATTAGTAAATGTACTTTGTCGCAGCGTAAAAAGGAGTTAAGTGTGCACTCTAAGGATTTATGCGACTCCCTGCGTGTGTGTGTATGAGTGATTATATATATATGTGTGTGTGTGTGTGTGTGTGCTAAGATCCAAGAATGGTAGAGCATTCACTGCTCACTGCTCAGCAGTTGCCCTTGCACTGCGTTAAGTGCGCATTTGTGATGAATGGTCCAAATGCTGTTTAGCAATTGAAAGGGTTGCATTGCAGGTTCAAGTTGAGGTTGAGCTGCTTAAGTTATTTTGATTTGTTTGTGGTCATCATAAGCTTTATAAACACACTCCTCTACCAGCTGGGCACACAAATACTAAGCTGATTTATCTTTATTTGCCAAAATGTTTTAATAAGTTCAACTGCAGTTGTACTTTATGAATCTATTAAACTTAAATAAAATTTACTGACGAAAGGGCTCTTAGCTTTGTTACAGGTTTAATTATAAGAATATATAATAATAAAAGAAAATAAGGAGAAACATATTTGGTAAAATATGACATTAATTTATAAGTTGGAATAGTTTAATTCAATATTCAGCTATTTTTATTTTTTTTTTTTATAAATTGTTTACAATAGAATGCGACTCAAAGGATAACTCTTCTGTCACTATTAATTTATAGCTATTTTCGTCTCTCTTTTGATTTGCCTTGCCCTTTTCTTTGCAACACAAATTATGAACTAGCCGTAAATTGCAGGCCATGTCTGTTGCCTGGACTCGATGGCCGTACATTGAAATCAAAGTCACATAAATTGTACAAATAATTCAGCACATTGTCTGTAGACCCTTTCATTGCTCCCTCTGTTCTCTCTCGTAATTCCCAGGCAGTAAATACGGGAAAGAAGGGAACGAAGTATCAAAGGCAGCAAGTGCAATGGCTGAAGAAGACAAAAGCGCAGGAAGAAGGCAAAGCTAAAAGAATCATCACTTTGAGCTGACCGCAATGGCACACACACACACACACACACACACACACACAGATATTGCTTGTGGCGAGAGAGAAACATTGGAGGAGGGAGGTGTGCGGATGCTGGAGTTGTAGCCCGCAATCGATCAAAAGGAATTATGTCTCAACACAATTGTAAATAAATCTTTGCGGCCATGTGGACATTATGTGCATGTTGAGGCCAAAAGGCTTGGCCATATCGCTGTCCCAGCCACAAACATCGCAGAGTAACAGAGAGAGAGAAAGAAAGAGAAGGCGGAGAAAAAGAGAGGCATGCGGATAAATCCTGCATATCACATGTATGAAGATTGAGTGGTAATGTGTGCAAATCTAAACCTCTCTGCCAAAGCTTCTGTTCCAGCTTCTACTTCTACTCCTGTTACTTTGTCCTTGTGCTGGTCGTTGACATGTTGGTAAATTGGTCCTTAGCCGATTGCATCGATTGTTGGCACACATACAACGCTGTCTCTTCCGTTCATTCCCTGTCTCTGTCTCCTGCTCTGTATCAGTGCACATTTGGTTTTGGCTCAACGCTGTTCAACAATTTTGCACTGGGAATTAAGTCTAAATGCCGGAAATTAATCTGCCCAAAGACACAAATACAATATTATTCAATGTGATTTTACAAGTGTCGTTGTCATTAGGAAATTGCCTCGCTGTCCATTTAAAAGGCGACACAAGGATCTAATACACAAGGATCCTGCGGTTGTCCCCTGCAAATGAAATTTATAATGCGCATCGATAATGATTTGTTATTTAAAGCTCAAACAAATATCCGGCCATTTTAATGGCCAAAAATAAGAAGAGAAAAAACACAATTTTCCTAAATAAAATAAAATAAAACACGCGCCAAAGATTCCAAGTGAAAGTTGTTGTTGCTGGTGTTTATTTATCATGTGGCACGCGAAACCACAAGAAACTTATCAGCATATAATCACAAGACTCTGTCTGAGGATGAGTCCAAGGGAGGCTAAGGCTGAAAAAACATTGAAGCATTCTCTGTTCTTTTCAACATTAATTTGTTTCTTCTGCAAATGCCAAGGGCTTTGTGCAATCAGCGTGAACATGAGTCGCGCCATGGCGATGTCTTGGCAGCTGAGCGAATTCGAAGCCTTTTGAAGCTGTCGAGGGAAATTTGGAAATTCGATAGCAGGAAATGAGATGGCCGACAACATGGCGTATGTGCAATGCGTGGCAACAAACGCAACAGTCGCAACAGTAATAGATAAGTGAACAGTATTGAACCAGCATTCACATGTAATCAATTTTCAAAGCGTTATGTAAAGCCCACTCTTGGGATTTGCTTGGAACTCATTTATATTCATATCTCGCTTCAGGCAATTGTAAGAAAAAATTGACTAAAAATCAAATGGGAAAATGTTTTTAATTAAATTTGAATCAATAAAATTGTCAGTTTTAGTTTATAAAATGGAAAAAATAAAGCAAAATAAAAACTCAACATGAAAATGAAAAAAATTGAATTTGATACATATGTATTTATTATTGTATTACTTATTGCGTTTGATATGTAAATATTATTTTTTTTTTCTATAAATATATTTCTTTACCTTTTTTGATTTTCTTCAGCTGTTCATTGATCTAATCAATGCTTCACTTAAATGAGGTTTATTTATTTAATGAAATTTTATATATTTACATTTATTTATTTCAAATAAATGAAAATTGTACATCTCTTGCTTTTAGAAATTTTTTTGTGGCTTCAGGGAGTTAATACAGTTAATGGAAGCAGTAGAAATAAAATTGAATTGCATAATTAAATTTAATTATGCGGGATCTGCAACTAAAAATAATCCTTTTAAACAATTTAGATAGCTTTTAAATGACACTCTGAATTTATAAATTGACAATTTTCCGAATGCTCCATTATGATATGCTCCGTTAGCTAACAGTACACAGCTATAAGTACAATACATTGATGAGCCCGTTGAAGAGGCCTTGTTAAGGGGAGGGATGAGGAGTCTCAGAGTCAGTTGGCAGCTGCCGCCTGTCAGTTCTATTGTTTGGCAACTGCTGCCTGTTGTTGCCTCGTGATGTCGGCCATTAAAATGGCCATTCCTTATGTCGGTCATATTAATTTTTGTGCCACATTGACGTTGAGCCAGAAAGGGGTAGAGTGTAAGTGGAAGAGGCAGAGGATGAGGTCGGTGTCATGTTATGTGCTGTATATTAAGCCCCCTTTCGGATGCTGTAACGTGACACGTGAGCATCGCTTACGTGGTTATGGTTATCGCTTTTACGTAATTTGCTCGTTTATAGCACGCATTATTGTTGTAGCAGTTGCTGTTGTTGTAGCTCTTGTTGTTGTTGCTGTTGTTGTTGCTGCCACTGCTTTTGCTGTTGCTGTTGCATGCTCAATTAGCACATGAGGCATCGTGAAAAGCTGCTTAAGGCTTAATAGAAAATGATGTGAAGGCACTTTTGATTGCTAATTTGCTTTAATGCTAATTTAGTTTAATGAAAGTGCGAGCAGGTTCTTGATAATGATTATCACTGCTCCAGAGTTAGAATTAATCTGAGACTTAAGCTAAGATAATTGAAGACTTAAAAGGCAAATCAACATGCACATTTTATTAATATGGTTTCAAAGTTGCTTTGCAATTCCATTTCAATTCATATACTGGGGTGCCACAGAAACCTCTTTCACCTGAATTTGACGTACATTTGTATGAAATTTACCTCATTTTTCAGGTGAAAGAGATTTCTGTGGCACCCCAGATAAAAATAATTTAATTCAAAAAATAATTTTTTTTAGTACTTTTATACACATTTCACAAAAGTTGTGAATATTGAAGATAAATTGTTTTTAGCAAATAAAATGGCAGGTGTGAACGAAGCTAAAAAAATTTTCTCGTTAGACTCGTAAATTCATTAGACCAATTGCTTTGTGAAAAATATTTGCAAATAACAATAGACAAATGAGTTTTTAGAGCGTGCCAGACAAGCAGATACTATTTGCTATAGCTCTTGTATTATTGTTCTGCTAATTCTCTTTTAAACCGATTTACAGGGTATTGCAAGTCAGCATTAAAAAAAGAAGAATTAGAGAAAAGGATTGTGAGAGGCTGTTACCCGCTTAAACTAACCACAAAAGTTTTGGCAAGCAGTTTGGCTTATAATTATTTACAAATGGGCTACGAACTCAAAGAGGATCTCAGGCCAAATGCCCGATGGTGTGGAGAAATCCTTGCAGCTAACCGCACAATTCTGTTATTTCTGTGGTGTGCAAAATTTATCTAACTTGCAGCAAACCCGCAGCACGAGTTGCCCCAAAGCCGAAAAGAAAGGAACATTTTTCGTTAGCTGTCAGTGCTCATTTGGTTTAGTTTTGGACTGGCGAGAGAAAGAGAAACAGAGCGAAGAAGGACTGAAACTTGCCAGGACTTGCAGCTAGGGACACATACGGAAAGGAAGATAGAGTAGATTGGAGAGTAGGAGGCGACATCCGTTTGCGAGTTTATTTTGGGGAATTTGCGGACTATCAAAACAAAAGTGAATAAGTTGTTGCCTGTGCAATTTATGTTGTGTTTACTTAAAACTGCAGGACACAGCAAACAGGACACTCTCTCGGCCATGTTGTTGTTGGAACAACATATACGGATGTAAAGTGGGATTTGGGGTTACTTCTGATGTCAGTTTACAGGCCAAAGGCTGAGCATATTTGTTTTTAAACTACAGTCGCATATAAACAGTCGCTTTTCTCCTCTCTCTCTCTTTCTGACTCTCCCTCTCTCTCTAGCGTAACTTAATTTGCTTAACTTAAGTCGATCTGAGCTGGGTTCAAGTCTTGCTGGCGACGTCAAATGTCATTTTAATCATATTTCTTGATATACCCAACTTCGCCTTTGTGGCCTAATAATGCCCCAAAGCGTTTTACCGAAATTGAAAACTCGTGCAAATAATTTGCATAATGTGAGATAGCACACACACATACACACACAGTAATACACATACACTTAAAATAAGCCGCACTCAGACAACGAGCAAAGTCTTTGTACTTGACAACAAGACGGAAAAATAAAAGAAAGACATACAAAAAAACATGCACACACAGACACACACACAAAACTGAGCTGTCAACACGCTCTCAGCACTCGCTCGCCATTTCAGCTTAGCTCATATTTATATTTTGTATTATTTATGCATATATAATACGTTTCTAACGATTTACAATGGACAGAAATTCAGTTTAGCTCACTTACAATTATTATCACTTGAAAGCATTGCATCAACTTTCTCAATAATTTAAATTATGCAGATCAAAAATGGAATTCAGATAAGTAATAGAGTGCTCAATTACCTCTTCTTTTATTGAGAAATTTGTCAACAAAACATGGTTACATAAAAAACATTTACAAACTTTTATATATTTTTATCTATAATTTTTATTTTATTTAGTTATGAAATTCTTAATTCTAATTTGTCATTTCGATTTGTAATATATTATAGACGTTATACTTTTTATTTCTTATTTTCTATTATTTCTATGTTTCTATTATTAAAATAATGTTGTAATTCCCCCTATTTTTATACATAAATAAGTGTATTTTTCACCACTGTGCTGGGCCAGAGGCGTCACATTTAATATGCAAGCGACGGCATATTTCACTGGGAAAACGAAATTAGCCTTAAATTGTTCGCCGCCAAGCGACATGGTTATTAAGTGCTCCACATGCACTTTACTCCCACACTCACACACACACATACGTGTACATACACTTGCACAGATTCATATAAACGTATGCATGCACATATACTTGTAGAATTTCATATACTTACGTCTATAGATATGGATACTTTATTTATGGCAACGGGTCGCATTAATGAACATGACCCCAGAAGGCAGTTTATTCGAGTCCTTGACGGTGTTGCTACTGTTCTCGTTGTTGTTGTTGCTGTTGTTATTGCTGTTGTTGTTGTTGTTGCTGTTGTTGTCATTAACCTCAATTTATTTATAAGTGGGGTAAGAGCTGTTTCCATCTCTGTCGCTCACTGCGAGTCTTGACTCTTGACTCTTGGCATTGGCAAGCTGCAATAATTGCTGCCAAATTGCAAGCAGCCTCCGGTCTTCAGTCTCTTTTCTCCCTTCTCCTTTCTCCCTTCTCCTGTCTCCTGTTTCCATCGCCGTCTCTTGTATACTGGGCAAATGGCCAAGCAGCCTTAAATGGCCTCGAGTCTCTGGTCAAGCGAAGCAAAGTGGAGCCAGCGGCAAACTTAATTGAAGTGTAAGCCGTTGAAGTTGAAAACTACGGCAAAGTCTCCTTCCACAGCTTCATCGACTGCAGTTGGCCAAGTGAAGCCGCTGCCAAGTCACGTCAACGTCACTAAGAGAAAAAAAAAACCAAAGCTGATAACTGAATGGCCAGCAGGGAGAGGGGAAGGTGGCAGAGGGGAAATCTGCCTCTTAATGGATTAATTTACTTTGTCGCCGCTGCCAAAGCACTTGAAGCTGTACGCTGAGGCAGCGGAGCGTGTAAAAGGTTTTTGCGGCATGCCACGCCCACTTTTCACGCTTGCTTTGCGTCGCCCATTAGTGAGAGAAGCGGCAAGTAAATGGTGCATGCCGCATCGAACCTAATTGAAATGCTGATGAAAAGAAAATTGTTGTTTCGAAAACAATAATGAAAAGTGAAATAACAATAAAACGTTTGCCAGAGACACACACATCTCGCACACACACACACACATGCATACACACAATTTTAACCATGTGCCGATAAAAGAGCGAAACGAAACTGAAACGGTAACTGGAACTAAACAAAACAAAGCCAAACAACAGCAAAGCGGAAACAATGTTGCCCGTGTTTTGAATACCCTACACTGACAGGTTAGTTAAAAGGGTATGCACAAACTGCTGAGTGTTATTTAAGGAATGCTATCGATGTCATAAAATAGATTGTTAATGCTGTTAAACCTATCATAGAAAAATGTAGAAAATAAAGTAAAGTAAAAACAAAAATTAATAAACAAAAAAAACTAGTGCTCATTTTATTATTGTTGACTTTAAATAAAAAATATGAGAATTTAAATACAGCTAAATTCAGACACTTATCTGTCCCCAGACTCTCTTTGTTTTACTGTGTGGTAACTTAAAGTCGATCAGTTGCACCTTTATTGAGCGCTTATGTTTCCCCAGCGTGTGTGCTTACTGCTGTTGTTGTTGTTGTCGTTGCTGTTGTTATTTTCTAACTGCACGAGCGGCAGCTAACTAACCAAAGCAGACACCCTGAGCCAACTCAGCCTCCTCCTCCCCCTCCTCCTCCTCCTATGGCTGACAAACTGGCAACAAAAAGTGGCCCCCCGTTTGGGTCCCGTTGCCATATGTTGGTCAAAAATAAATTGAAGTGGTTTCCCCCAGTCGACCTACATAAACATATTTTAGCCACTCAGCCAGCGAGCTGTGTGTATCTTTCACTGTCTGTGTGGGTCTCTCTCTGAGTGTGAATGTGTGTGTGTGTGTGAGTGGGAAACATTTAGCAGGCAAGCGCCTTAACGTATGCAACATTATTTCAAACACTAAAATAAAAAGCCCAACACTATGGCCACAAAGCGAGACGGACAGAGGAGAGGAGAGAGAGGAGAGAGAGGAGTGTGGTGATGCCGTTTTAGCATTAAATTGGGTGGTTGTCTGGCCCGCTGCCGTCGTTGTTGTCCTGGCCAGGTGCGAGAGCTTAGCCGTCGTCGTCGTCGTCGTCGTTACATGTTGCCCGCATGTAAAGTAGTTTTTATGTGAGCCTCTTGTGTGTCTCCATTGCCCGCCGCTTGCTGTGAGTGCATCATTAATTTTAATTTGTATAGCCCAAGCCCCTGACAACATGGCCATCAACCAGGCAAGCAGCCGGAGAGCAAGGACACCCAGGACACTCGGCCAATTCGAAAGCATTGCCCCAACAACAGTCGGCGCCGCAACCGCAATCCGACAACGTCACTTGCAACGCTGTTTAGTTTCACTTAAAGTGCCTCTTTTTGTTGTCTCCCTTTCTCCCTCTCGCCCTCTCTCTCATACACACACATTCTACCAGCCTCCTTATCTGTGGTATGAGCGCCTGCAGCTCTTGTTGGCCTTTTACTGTTGCCTTTTGCCTGCCTTTGCAATGCGTTTTGCGGTTTGCTAAATTATGAATTGTGATGAAAATATGTTGCTCAAGTTTTTGGCCAGTAAATTATTATTATTTTCCCTCTCATTTTCAAGTTGTTGTTGATATTTTTGAGTTTTTGCCAGTTGTGCAACACATTTTTGTACAATATTTATTGCACTCTGCTCAGCCACAGGCTAAGAGCACAAAAAACAAAAATATTTAGCTAATATTCCTCTGTGCAATACATTTTATGATTGCTTTATAACAAGTGACGAATTAGAATATTTGACTAACAGATACTCTCTAATCAATTTAAATAAATGCCCAAGCAACTATGAATTCCATTCATAGATCCATTAATTGTTTTCGTATAATTTTTATTTTATTTTTATTTTTTAAAAAAAGTAAGTGTACCCATTTACAGCTTTGATAGCTGCAGGGTATATTTATGTTTTAATTAAACTTTGAGTTGAGGTCAATAAAACTCTGCATAACTTGAATTGAGCTATAAAGGAAACCCCAAGTTTTGGACTCTGCTTTATTTATGAAATCTCAGCTATTTTAATTAAACTTGAATTAACTAAATATTCATTTGCATTGTTTTCGAGCAAAAAGCAGCATAAACATAAAAATTAGTTGCATTACCTTTTATCGCCAGTTTCGCACCAATTTCAAGCTACCAATTACCCTGTTTCCACTTCCAAATATTTAACAGCAATTTCGCACATTTTGCCCCACTAATTAGTTGCTTTCCTTCCCTTCATTCCCGTAACTCTCCAGCGGCCTCAGTCAACCGGATCCACTTGACGTTGCTAATTTTCATGAAGTTTTTTTCCCCCTTTTTTCGGATGAAGTAATGGTGAGAGGGGAACGGGGTACGAACTACTTAACTACCTTCTATTCAAGCCTATCCTTGGAGCATAAAAATCCGCAACTAATCACCGCATAAACAGTGCCGAAAAACTTTTGCTAATGTTAACTGCCTGGCGCATCACCGACAGCTGCATAAAAAGGATACATTCAGTGTGTGGCTCTCACATCGTGCCCAGCCAATTAGTATATGCTCGCACTCATCTACATAAAGTACTCACTTGCTAAATACCCTGTAAATGCAGTTTAAAATTTAGTCTACTTCGCTTAAATTCAAGAAATATAAAATTATGTTTTTATAATTTAAGCATTCTTAGTTTTATTAATTATTAAAAAAATATAAACAAAAAACCTTGCATAGTTTTAAAAAATTTTAAATTCTGTAAGAAATTGGAAATATTTCACAGTGTAGTGTTGCATCAACAGAGTTGAATAAGGAAAGAATAAGGTTATAAATAATTTACTCTTAAATTATGCTTGATATCCATCCTAGAATATTTTTAAAAAACATACATAAGTAATGAAGTGCTTTTAAGTGTTTCAAGTCCACCTAAAAGAAGTTTTTTTTAATACCAGATGAGTTAACATTTTACGCAGTTCACTTACATTCATCTCTAATCCTCTTCCTTTAACTTGCAGGGTATTCCTCAAGCAGTGTTCTTTACATATCCTCAGCCGGCACACAACATGAGGCTGCGTTGGAGCGAGACGGGGACAACTGAATGAGGGGACTTGAACATGAACTGTGCGGATATAAACTTGCAATCAGCGGTTATGTAGAGCGAGGCAGCCTCACACACACACACATGCAAACACACACGCATACACAACATAGCAACATAATTACACTTGTCAGTTCATTGTGCCACAATGAGCGAGGGGCAAAGCGAGAGAGAAGAGAGCGAGAGAATGTGGGCGAGAGAAAGAGAGAGGGCACACGCATTGCTGGCATTTATATTTATATAGAGAGAGATGCAGAGAGGTCAGCGTCCGAGAATGGATAACCAACACAACAAGAACAACAACAACAACGCAACAAATACGCATGTTGCACGTGCCGCATGGTCAGCAGCGAAACGATGCCATAATAATAATGATGATGTTGATAATGATGATGATGCTGCAACATGATGGTCATTTGCTGTGGCTAATTGCGTTAAAACCGCATGAGCAGCCATTGAAACGTGACACATTTTTGCGTCATTTTCGGTTCACGAACACGCCGGCAACAACAAAAACAACCACGACAGTGACAACAATAATAACAAATTCTCAAAATATGCATAAATCACTGACCAGCAAAGCACGCAGCCATACACATGCCACAAATGGTTGCCACAATATTATGAATAGTGTAACTTGCAGCGAGTCAAGCAACAAAAAAAGCAAGCAGGCAGAATGAAGCAATTGCTAAACGCTTTTAGCTTTTGGCCACCTTTCGTCAGCTCTTTCAATTTCACTTTTCCTCTCTCTTCTTTACAGCTAAATGTCGACTTCAATCAGCTGTGCAGTCAGTTGTCGACGTCGCTCATCCGCCCCGTGTTCGCATTGCAACAATTGCGACCGGCAATAAATTTATCAATTTTTTTATTTATTACCCACGTTTTCCTTGTGCACGCTTTACGCGACTTTTACCAATAACGAAATGCAAAAGACAACAAAAATAAAAACAATAAAGAGGAAAAAAAAAAAAAAAATTTTTGTGGCAAATGAAAATTTGAAATGCTCTACAGCTCTAACAAATTTTAAAACTTTATTAAATTAAATAATAATGACATTTATTAAATTATACATTTTTGACTGAGTAGCTTGGCGATTTACAGATACTCTATAATTAAGTGATAGCATTTTACATTATATCCTAAAATGATGCTTTAAAACTTGATGCGAAACAGTAGCGAATGTGAAATTGGGAACAGTCTTGAAATTGCAAATCGTTCCACAATTTCTCCTTTCCTTAAGCTATAGAGGTACACACGAGACAAAGGATAATAAAAACAACAACAACAAGCCACATTTTTGGGTTCGATGTGCTGCTTGTTGATAGACACAAAACTTTATTCACTGCCAATGTGCCGCCGGTGAGGCATGCTACGAATCGAATAACCTGTTGAAAAATATACATGAGGTATATATATTTATTAAGCAGAATTTTTTAAAATATATACAAAATATTATATTAAGTATTGAATTTAAAATTCATTACAAAGAACTCAAAAACCAAGTCAAAATAAAGTAATGAAATGTATGTAAAGAAGTACAAATACTAAGTAAAATTTTTTAAAATATTATTATTAATAATCTCTTAAAAGCTAAACAGCATTTTTTAAGTAACATTAATTTTCTTTAGTGTATTTTGCTTAAAGAAATATGTATTAAACGCATAGCAAGTGAAAACAATTTATTGTTTTTAGGGTATCAGGCAGTTGAGCTTGCTTAAGTTTTAACAAACTAAGTCGATTTTTCTTGCACGCGTGTGTTGGCATTTTAGGCACACACATTCACACACGCACACACTAGCAGCAGGAACAGTTTGAGCCATAAATAAAATTTAAGCTACACGATGACGACGACAGCCCGTATGTGTTAGAATGTATGTGTGTCTGTTTGTATGGCAGTGTGTGTGTGTTTGAGCACTCAAGCAACAAAAGGTAGCGCAGTGGCATTTGATTTATGATTGCTCAGCCAGTGAGGTTAAGACTTTGAAAATATTTTCACAGACACACAAAATACGGAGCACAGCAACAACATGAGAGAGAGAGAGAGAACGGGGGGAGTATCAGATGGGACTACGAGCCTATAGAATATCCGAGTATAGTGCCGAGAGTGGAGTGAGTCGAGAGTGGAGCCCGCATTGTGCACATGGCAAGCTCAAAGGACATTCAACGTCACCCGGGTTCCATGTCCTTGGCAGTTTTGTATGCCAGGCATAAAGATTTTATTAGTTGCGGCTTCAGCAAACGCTTAGCATAATGAAAACTTACACACATAGTCTCACACACACATATATGTATATATATATATGCCGATGATACTGGCGTTCAATCTAATGTCGCACATGTCAAAAACTGTGGAAATTTGCTTAAGAATTTCTCACGTTTCAGTTTTGCAGCCTGCATTTCCGGCTTATCCAAGAAACTGACAGTTCGTGCCAGTTCGCCTTATCGGGCCAATAACAACAGCTGCTGAACTGATGCGACTTTTGGCCATAAGTTGTCGTTGAGTCTGCTGCACTTATTTTTGTTAAGGCCAAATAAACTAGCATATATTCCACATCAAGTCAAGCTGCCTTGAGCTTCCACACAAGTATTACCAAGTTTTCGTATCGTTTTAGCTGTCAGCATACCAAAACTAAGGCATTTTAACTATGTGACCCACACACACAAGTGCTTACATGTACTTGGTCAAAACTGAGGCCACAACTGCAGGCCAGAGTCGAAATATTTGGTAAAGCAATTAAAGTTCTATTAGGCGGCAAATGCAAATGCTGCGTCGTTTTTCTCAGCTTTGTCTGGCATTTTAAGCTGGCACACACACAATTATATACTTATACACACACACACACATACACATAACTGTCGCTTAACTGTTTTTGCCAGTTTAGTGCATAAGCCGTTTTAATTGTTTCGTTAAATGAGCTGAGCGCCAGCAGCAGCAAATAAAACAACTAAAAATTCAAATTTGTGAGGAGTAATCGACTTCTTAATACGCTGTAAAAATTTAAAACGTAGTTTTTAAAATGATTGAACAACTTTGATGAGATTAACTCAAAGAAACCTTTTAATTTTTTTTTATTTTGCACAATTTTATGATACCCATTTAAAACTCTGACTTGATTACAGGATATAAAAAGACTTTAGCATTTAAAGTTGCCGCATAAAAAGTTGGCCATGTTCTTTTATCACTGCAGATATAAAGGGCTTTACAGTTAAAATTAAACCAATGTATGAGTTTAGTTAAATTGCAATTTGAAAGTGAAGTTTAACTTAATTTAAGTAAAGCTGTGAAGAATTTTATAGGCACAGCAAATTGTCATATGATAGCGATAAAAAGAGTAATTGAAGTTGTGCTTGACTTAAATACTTCAATACCTAAATGCCTAATTCAAGAATGCGAATATGTTTGAATCTTTTTTAAATACAATCAGTCTATCAATGGAATCTTCTTTGTTATGAAAATATTGATGTATTTATTGTGATTTCTTTTGCATTTAGCATATAAATGAAAACAGATTTTTCTCATTGATTCCGGCATATTTGCACAAAGGAAATATTGTCAAATGTTGTGTCTCCGCTCAAGTTATTGCCACTTGTGAGTGCAAGTCAAAGTTCCCAGGAAAACTTTTGACCATTGTGAAGCCTTGTGTTAGATCGCATTTGTCCAACAACAATAACAGCAACAATTCAATGGGAATTGAACGTTACCAAATGTGACGCAATTTGTTTAGAGTTCAATTCGGCAAATGTTTGTCAATATGTTTTATCTAATGCCAACAATATTTACACATGCATAAATTGAAGTATTCCAAGAATGCCAAGATAGAGATGGAAATAGAGTAGGCGAAAAAGCAAGAGAAAAAGTTTGTGAGAGAAATAGAGAAAGGAAGAGACACGTCCATTTGGGAGTTTTATGTTTGTGTCAATAAAGTTTTATTTTTTTTTATTTGCTTGTGGTGGGTGGAGAGGCGGGGAGGGAAGTTTAGTCGCCGAGGGGCCTGACAACAACAGTCGCATGTTTGCGCTATTGAATTTATGCTTCTCACTACACACACACATATGCAGTCCCACACACACACACACACACATGCACGCACGTTGAGCTGGAAAATAAAACATGTTGCTCTCTCGGTCCGTTGCCCGAATTCAAACTTATCGAATTTATGTTTGGCTGTGTATTGAATTTTAATGCTGCCTGGTATTTCCAATTGTGCTCCCTACAACCTCTCCTCCGTCCACAGTTATCAGCATGTACGCACAAAATGCTTGAGGGAATTCACTGTAAAACTACTTAAAATAAACTCATCCTCGAGCTTCGTGCCTTAAATTGGATTTTGTGCAGCGTATTAAAAACGAGAGAAATCTGGAGAAGAGCAAAAAATAAAGTGAAAAACTAGCAGGCAAATGGATAGTGTGGTAAGTTGCTTTGCAGTAAATATATTTTGTAAAAAATATGTTTACAAATTTCTCGCAATTGCAACCGCAATCAAAACGGGCTGCAGAGCTGATAGAAAGCAGTATAGAAAGGGAAGGGAAAGGAGAAATGAGAATGGGGTGAGCTGCAATCATTGCAACTTTGCCTTGGTGACATCTACATGAAAAGGGAAGCATCAAATGCAGCCACGCCCCGTCCCGCCCCGCCCTTAGCAGCCACCACATTGCCATTAATGCAAGAATTTATGGATGGCAAACTAACAACAGCAGCAGCAGCAACAACTTCAGCTACAACTACAACTATAGCAGATCTGACAGAGGACAACAACAACAACAATGCACAATGTTAACGCCATCGTGCGTTGTTAGCAGTTTCAAGTGTCTGGGAAGCGGTGCCAGGCGAGCAGAGCGGAAGCAGCAACAACAAAGCAACAAGGCAACAACTGTGCTGATAACCATAACACTGAGTGATATACGCCCGCACCCAGCTGAACATTCAAGCATGAAAATTGCACAGCAAGCCGCAATTAACTTTTCACTGGTCTGCGCTTCTTTTACGGTCATCTTCTTTTCACTTCAGCGGACAAGTTGAGTAAGACAAAGAAAATGATGTCTGTCTTTTCTGTTCTTTACTTTTCTATTCATATCTCTATACATAAAACTTAAAAAACTATTGTTTACATCTTTTCTCCATTGCCTTATTTAATGATATTTTATTTTATTTTATTTTTGACTGTCATTTTCTGCATCAGCTTTGAAGCGGTTCTAGTTATCTTTTTTATTTATTTTTATGTAATTCTACTTTTTTTTTTTGCCTCAGTACTTTAATTTTTTCTTATAATTGTTCACTTTTGAGCTTTCATATTTTATTTTATATTCAATTCCATTATATTTTATTTCATATTTGCTATAATATTACATTAGTCTAGCCTTCCTCTTTTTGAACATATTTTATTCTATATTTTTCATAAGATTGTCTTTAACTGTTTCTTTATTTCTTTAATACATACATACATTCTTTTCCCACTTTCCTTCCCTTATAAACCCTTGAAATCTAATACACCAGTAACTATTTTCCAGCTGATTGCTCGTATTCACAAGAGTTATCATAATGCTTGCTAAAAAGTACAACTGGGTGGCTGTAAGTGTATCTTCATGAGTGTGCGTATGTTAGTGTGTGTGTGTGTATGTGTGTTGCCTTATTGCTTAACGCAGCAAAAGCATCGGCGCAGGCATTGCAGCGGAACATGCGACGCATCCCTACTAATTTCTGCTGCTCATGCACTTTTTTCCCTTTTTTTCTCGTTTGCATTCTTTGCTCCTCTTCAACTCTTTCTCAGCGTCTCACTCTCAGCACTCTCGCTGTCTCTTTCATGCATGCATACGTCATATCTGTGCACCTAGATCTCTTGCCTGCCTGCACTTGTGACAGTTTTTTAATATGCTTTCCGGTTCATAGGCAACTCTGGCATTACGTTGAGTTATAGCATGGCTGAAAAGTGATGATTAGAAGTGGAAGCACATTTCTGTCAGTCAACAGAGGATTTCTAAGAAGAAATTTCACAAATAAATTTATTTGATACTAAATAGTATATAGATTGTAAAAATAATCATATTTGGAATGTTGAATAAGTTATTAGAATAATTAAGTATATCATAAAAAATTTATTTCTCTTTAATTTTTGTTAGGTAATAGTTTATTTCAATTCTCATCGTTACTTCGGACCCAGTTTTCTACGTCAGATTTCTGTCTATTCGATAGTCTTAAGTATGTCATGAAATATGCTTAAAAATTCTGTCTGTGTAAATAGAGCGAAAACAATACACCAAATACTTTGAGGAACAACTTCTTGATATACTTAAGATATCAAATAGTTGGATTGTCCTTTGTGACGAGCTGAGCTTTAATGAAATTTAATTGAAAAGCTCTAAATTTCAGAAAGCACGCTAAGCAATTATAAAGTGCTTACCCAATTAAATAACGTGCTTATCTTTTTGAAAATGGCGAATTTCATAAACAATCCCGTACAGCAACGATATTATTTCAAGAAGAACATTGCGTACACTGAGGATCACATTGTGGTGAAGAAGCTCTTCTTGTACAATGTGGCAGTTGAGGCAAGTGAGTGTGGCATGACTTGGTTACGAGTACTTGAGTTTTGTTTCTTCTCCTTAGCTGATGGCCTCCGAGTTGCAGACATATTTTGAGAGTTTTGGGTGTGTGTTGCACTTGCAACTGTTTGGTTGCAAGGCCCACTCTGCTGGAAAGAAGCAGTTGACGCGTGAAGGCAACCGCAAGTCGAGAACTGGCTATGTATTCTTTGCCAATCCGAGAGATGCGGCAAAGGCATTGCGCCACACTCGCCACATTGTCGGTGGACATCGGCTGTCGGTGCAGGCGAATGACAGTTGGCACCAACCAGATGCATATGGATCGGAAGACCAATCGGAGTCTGAGGAGCCACCGGCTGTGATCATGAGTCTGAACGATCATTGTCTGGAGCACATATTGAGGCATCTCTCGCTGCCCGATCGCATTCACTTTGCCAGGACTTGCACTCGCTTCCGCAGTGTCTATCTGCAGGCATCGGCGGCGCTGCACAGATCGATTTGCTTCGACGTCTTCGATGGCATGACCCAGTGGGATATGCGGGATTTCTTCCAGCTGTCGGGCCAGCATTTGCAGCGCATCGAGGGAACTGTGCCGCCAGCTCGTTGCCAGCGTCTGTGTGAATACTTTGGAGTGCATTGCATCAACGTGAGATCAGTGCGAGTGACGGCCAGTAAATTGTTGGTTCGCAACATGTACAAGATGTTCGCCAAGCTGCATCTGCTGCAGGATCTGCAGCTGAGAGCCTGTGCCCTCAGCAATACTGGTCTCCTGGCCCTGAAGCATCTGAAGAAACTGAAGCGTCTGGATTTGTCCGACAATCGCCAGTTGAGTGGCCTGAATATGAACTGTCTGCCAGCATCGATCGAGTCCCTGACCCTGACCAATTGCAATGGATTTCAGTCGAAGTATCTGTCCAAGATCTGCCGAGCTCTGCCCAAGCTGAGGGAGTTGCACATGAAGGCGGTGTATACGATCACCACGGGCTTTCAGCAGGTGATCACCAGCAAATGCGGCCTGGCCCTCGAGGAGTTGACCATTAGCAGCAATCCAACAAGTGAATATGAGCATATAGCCAAGTTGCCTCGACTCAGGAAAATCGTTCTTTATAGCGTTGAACAGGGCGATGCCCTGAGAAGCAAACTGCTTCCTTGGCTCGTTGAGCACAAGGCACAGCAGTTGCAACATTTTGAGTCGCGTGGCCAGAACTCGATAAGTCCGGAGATGCTGCCCCATATAAATGGACTCAGTGCGTTGAGAGCTCTTATGTTGCCACACAATAATATCATTGGGGAGCCACAGCTGGAGGTGTTGAGGCTGCAACATTTGGAGCTGATCAGTCTCAAGTATTGGCTGCATCTCACGAATGCAGCTGTGTTGCGCCTGCTGCTCAACTGCCCCAAGTTGCATGTGCTGCATCTGGAGGAGTGTCCACGACTCACTGATAAGCTACTCCATGACATTATCTTCAAGCTGCGACTGCAGGTGCGCCTCAAGGAAGTGCAGCGTCGTCTTCCAATTCAGATGCACGTCTACGGCAGCAAGATCAGCGAGTTCAGCTTGCAACACGCCGATGTGGCAGCCAAAGACCTCATCGATGCGACTCTAATACCTCCGTCCTCCTCCGACCTGTGTCTGGTCAGAATGTCGCATTTCTTGGAGTTTGATTTCAACTCCGATGACTATGATATCTTTGTCTCCGACGATGAACTGGACCCGGACTACGATCGCTATATGTACAATGCGGGCTTTCTGAGTGACGATGACAACGATTACGATGAAATGGTTTTCCAAGATGATGATCTACTGATGATTAACATGGAGAATGTCGAAGAAATTCTTCAGCAATGGAATGATCAAAACTTGCCATTCTTTTGAATAGGCTTTTATTTATTTATTACTTTTATAGCATATTTAAAAGATTATATAGCATACAGAAAGATTTTGTTAGTTTAAAGAAAATTTTAAAACATAGACCAAGTCCAAATGATATGTGAAGCAATGGATTCGGTCTCATCCTTGTATTGATGCAGAAAATTGTGATATAATTTTTTGCACATGACCACTTGATCAATAAAGATCACCAAGAGCTAGATATAATAATAATAACATATACTTTTTAAACCATTAAATTAGACTTTATAAAAACATAGAAACTGAAAATATAAAAAATTGTTGAAATATCTGGGTGTTAACATGACTTAATATATTTGGAAATTACTGAAGTAATTTTGTAAATGTAAAAGCAACCTTTAAAAATTACATTTGGAGTAAAAGTTGTCTTTTTCCAATCAGCCTAAAAGTATTCTTTAAAAAATATATCAATATCGCTTAGAGCTCACGTCAATAGCTTAAGATATTGCCCAGCTGTTTCAGCTTCTGTTGACAGCTCTCGCCATGAGCTGCCAGTAAAAATGGCAGTCAATTCGAACATAGACACATATTCTTACATATAGATAGTATAAATGCATATGTATGTATGTGCATTACAAACTGTATGTGCATTATAAACTGTATGTGCATTTCGAAGCTCGGTACTCACACGTAACTGGTTGTTATTTTGTATTGCATGTGGATTTTTTGCAGCCTTGTGGCTTTTCATGCTGTGCACTGTAACGGCATCTGCAGTTGCCAAATGTCTGCCAAAAATATAGAAGTCTATTAAGTTAATGTCGCGTAATTTAGCAAACTGTCAAAATCGCTGGCAGAGTAACGGCAAATGCACACGATACCAAGTCGCGTTCAATAAGTTCGCTTTCTTTTCTTTTCTTTTCTTATTTTCCCCCACTTCTGCTTGACAGCATTTCCCAATGTTTTTTTCTTTTGCTTTGCTTTTTTTGCTTTCTTTTCCTCGTCTACTGTCACATGTTGTATGCTACATTTTTCCGTTGTTGCAACTTGAGTTGCAGAATGGAGTTGCGTTAAGGTTTTTATTGCCACGTTTGACAAGTAAATCAAATGTTGGGCCCTCAACTTTAAGTCAACAGACCTTAAAGCCAACTCACAACAGCAGCAGCCGCCGCAGAGACCGCGACACACGACCACGAAATGTCAGCCACAGCACAAAGTTCAGACCGGAAAATAACACGACCTGCAGTTGTTATTATATTCGCATTTTCCCCGACAACTTCAACGCGGAAGTTGCGACGTTGCGTGAATTACATAAATGACGACCCCACAAACAATTCCACAATTCTAGTTGCCAAATTATACACATGCATATACAGTGTTTAAAAATGTTCCCTAACATTTATAATTTTATTTGACACAACATAAAGAGCAAGAGAAATGTAGAAAGTCTTGCTGCACGAACGTAAACATATCCTGTAACATTTGAGAAAATTACATTTGCAACTTTTTATATACTAGATAAAACTGAAAATATAATATTAAAAGTACCTTTTATGCAGTAGACCATTTACAAATAAGCTAAAAACTGATACAAAATCGGACTGTGCCTTTATTTAAATGCTATTTAAACTTTAAGTGACCTGAAATTTATTTTATTGACTGTGAGTGATATCCAGTAAAGCTGTTACCTGCACATCTGTTATTCATAAAAGGTATCAGGCAAAAGAAAGCACAACAAACCATCAGATAGTCTAAAATGTATGCAAAACATTTGAATTATTTACCATAAAGTTTTTTCCGACTTAACCGACAGCAAAAAAGCATAAGAGAAATGGAAAACACTGGCAAAATAAAAATAAAGGCTTTGTGAATGTTTTTTTCGTTTCTCATTTTTGTAAAAGTTTTGTGTTCTGTGTTTTGTTTCATTCACAACGCTCAATTGCCGTTGATGCGTTCAAAGCTGTCGACGCGATGCTAGAGCTATACAAATTTCATAGCATACTTTTACGGGCGCTTCCGTTTTGTAAACAAGCAACAAGCGGAAGGCGGAAAACGGCAAATGGCAAAACGAATGGCACGCATAACTTTATGCGATTTTTATTTGAAAAATACTAAATTGATTTTATGCCTTCTCTGTGTGCCAGCAGCTCCCGCTGTGTGTTGCATTGGCATTGCACTATGGGGCGAAATCCGAAATATCGAATATTTATTAATAACTTCTATAATAAGCTAAATTTTTGAATGCGGTTTTTTATTCATGTTATGTACACCTTCAGAAATGTTTTTGGAAAAGTGGGCGTGTCACCACCCCCGGCCTTAATTTTTTTTATATATTTTTTGGTATCGGTAGCAAGTAAGCTCATAATTTTTGTTCCAAATAACAATCTTTGAGCTTGTTTATTATTAGCAATAAAGAGAAAAACTAATCGTTTGACAAAGAAAGTTGTGTGGTCTAATATATGGTTGTGAGCATACAATTAAAAAACAAAAAAATTTGGGGCTGGGATTTTGACACGCCTCTTCTTCCAAAAAATTTCTAGGGGTTAACATAACACTAGAAAAAAAACCGCATCAAAATATATGAAGTAGTTTTCGAGTTAATAATAAATACCTCAAAAACTGGTCAAATACCTCATACGACAAGCGAGCAAATCAGCATGGAAAAATTGTGAGGTTACGTCCTAAAAAATTTATTTGCGCGGATTATCGCAAATTGTTCAAATTGAGACATATTGTCTTTAAATAACATTGAATGGATCTACGACATACAGTTGGACTTACATTAAGCCTCGTTAAGCATCATTGCTAAATTCCTTCGCAAAGTTGATATTTCTTTCCAAGAAATTATCTTTCAAAGCATTAATTAATATAACAAAATATAAACAGAACACGTACAAATACAGAATACTAGTAAAACCAACACATAGTACAAACCCGTATAATTGGTATCCATTTTAAATATTGTAAAAAAAATGATTAGCCTTTGTGCAATACCAATTTGAAAATAGGCTGCAAAAATGTTGCACTGTTAACGAACGTGCTTTTCGGAAGCAACAGCTGACTTAAACAGCTGTCAGGGTTAACATTTTTCTGTTATTTAACATTTTTGGTACAGAACTTTACAGTTTGAAGTTTTCTTAAGATGTTAATACCAAAACAGTAGTAAAATTAATACCTTGATAAAATGACTAAATAGTCGATTTTTCGGATTTCGCCCCATAGTGC